>CAUYQU010093750.1:0-13130 GCA_963574635.1 Cheracebus regulus | reverse complement strand
GGCAACAAAAGCCAAAATAGGCAAATGGGACCTAATTAAACTCCAGAGCTTCTGTACAGCAAAAGAAACAATCATTAGAGTGAATCAGCAACCAACAGAATGGGAAAAAATTTTTGCAATCTACCCATCTGACAAAGGGCTAATATCCAGAATCTACAAAGAACTAAAACAGATTTACAAGAAAAAAACAAACAAGCCCATTCAAAAGGGGGCAAAGGCTATGAACAGACACTACAAAAGAAGACATCTATGAGGCCAACAAACATATGAAAAAATGCTCATCATCACTGGTCATTAGAGAAATGCAAATCAAAACTACATTGAGATACTATCTCACGCCAGTTAGAAAGGTGATCATTAAAAAATCTGGAGACAACAGATGCTGGAGAGGATGTGGAGAAATAGGAACACTTTTACACTGTTGGTGGGAGTGTAATTCAACCATTGTGGAAGACAGTGTGGCGATTCCTCAAGGACCTAGACATAGAAATTCCATTTGACCCAGCAATACCATTACTGGGTATATATCCAAAGGATTATAAATCGTTCTATTATAAGGACACATGTACACGAATGTTCACTGTGGCACTGTTTACAATAGCAAAGACTTGGAACCAATCCATGCCCATCGATGATAGACTGGACAGGGAAAAATGTGGCACATATACACCATGGAATACTATGCAGCCATAAAAAGCAATGAGTTCGTGACCTTTGTAGGGACATGGATGAAGCTGGAAACCATCATTCTCAGCAAACTGACACAAGAACAGATCATCAAACACCACATGTTCTTACTCATAGGCAGGTGTTGAACAATGAGAACTCATGGACACAGGGAGGGGAGCATCACACACGGGGATCTCTGAGGGGGAACTCGGGGCGGGACAGCAGGGGATGGGGAATTGGGGAGGGATAACATGGGGAGAAATGTCAGATATAGATGATGGGGAGGAAAGTAGCAAACCACATTGCCATGTATGTACCTATGCAACAACCTTGCATGTTCTTCACATGTACCCCAAAACCTAAAACCTAAAAAAAAACCTGCCATTTTCTAGAGATGATTAAAGATACTCTTTGAACTTGTCTGGATGCTATTGTCCAAATGCATTCTGACACTTTTTTAAAGGTAAATAATGTCATTGTTTATAGTACATAGTATATAATGACTATTTTTAGACGTTTTCCAAAATATGTCTTCTACTCAGAAGAAAACTTAGTTTTGTATATTTCCTCCAGAATTATCACAGATTTTTCTGAGAATATTATTTCATGGAAATGCAAAAGTTTGCTGGAAATATGTTTCCAAACTCACCTCTGGGAGTGAAGATTGTACTTTAACAAAACCTCCATATTTTAGTGATTCAGTTCAAACAATGATAAGTTTCTTTTCATTCATTCATAGAAATTAGTTCCTAAATGGAAAGATAAAATTAGCAGGAAAGTAAGTGAACAAATGGATAAACTCTAGAGGATTCTACACACTCACTTATACCTATTTCATAGTAGGTTACCCGTTTTTCTATCACTGACTGAAAAATATAGCTCATAAATTACCTAGATGTGTTCCTTCAAAATGTCAAGCATCTGGCTAATTGGGAATATCTGAGGGTACTGACTATTATCTTTCATGCTAGTACTTGGCATTGTAGTCATTACAGATACATGAATCTTGGACAAAATTTTACACAAAAATTAATATATGTTTCTTTAATTTAAAATAACAGGCCAGGCATGGTGGCTCATGCCTGTAAATCTAGCAGTTTGGGAGGCCAAATCGGGCGGGTCACTTGAGCTCAGGAGTTCAAGACCAGCCAGGGCAACATGGTAAAACCCTGTCTCTAAAGAAAAAAAAGGAAAAAAAAAAAAGACTGATACTAAAATAACAAATATTTGGAAGTCGTATACAGCTGCAAATTTATGCAAGAGCCCCAAAATAATAACTTTTTAAAATATAACAGAAATTGTAGTTCTGTACTGAACTGGCAGGTAATTTATCAGATATTCATACCAACACAATATATAAGTACTGTGTAAAGGATTCAGCATTTTTCTCAGCATTTGAGGAAAAAGCTTTGTTAAAACGGTGTAATACAAAGAAGAAAAATAATAACAACAATAAAAAAAAAAAGAGTGTAATACAAAGCTTACCTGCTTCTTACCAGTATTGTTTTCATAGAATTACTACATCTAGGGATCAAGGCTACTTTTTTTTTGAATTTGTAAAACTATTTCAACAGATATAAAATTATCCTGTCAAATTGCTCTTACAAGTTTCTAAGCACTAATCTCTTCATGGATTGGTACCCAACAGTTGGTGAAGCGGCTGTGGTCCGCAAACCACACTTTTAAGGCTACTCGTAACATGATCCTCAATGACCGTTGTTTTCCTGTCAATTTGTTTTATACACCATGTTTTCTGTCAGTTGTCAAGAACTGAATCAAAATACTGTGCAGCCTGTTCTTCTTGTGAATATCAACAAAACCACTGATGCATATCACTCATTATTTTGAAGAGAAATGACCAAGAAGCTGTCGATTGTGTCTTGCTCTTAATGTCTCTTACTATCTCCATGCAATAATGGTCATGCCTGCTGTTTCACTTTATGCAACCTTTTCTTTCCCAGGCCAGACTAGCCTTTTAGTGAATAAAATGAATAAATAAGTAAGGTCCAGGGTGAAAACTCAAACAAATCTTTAGTTGAAGCTACAGCCGAGCTTTACACGGGCACCATCACCTAATTCTATCCCCTCCCCACCCCCTCCCTAAAGCTGCTAGGGAGAGGTAGTCCAAGAAACAGGACAGCCTCTGTACACCCTTGAGCAACTCACATTCCCTCCTTAAGCCTCTGTTTCCTCACTGGCAAAATGGGGATGGTAATGGTATTGACCTCATAGGGTTGTAGTAAGGAATGAATAAATGAATAAGCATTTGCAAACTACTTAGAACAGTATACACAGTCAGCACTATATAAATGCTAATATTATTACCCTTGAGTTGTCTGGACTCCTAATGCCTTCCAACATGCTGCCTCCACTGCCCATCTTCTGCTCTGACTTAGTCTTTTCCTTTCTGAGTTCCACTTGCTCCCATGATGAGTCACATGAGAGAAACACTTTGTTCCCTCTTCTGAAGGGCGCTCCCGTCTTCCAAAATATATACAGCCTCACCTGCTAGCATCTCCTTCACCTGGCAGCACTTGCCATTAACTTGCCATTATCCCCTTGAAGTTACCTTCCCACCACCTGGGCTGAGAAATTACTTAGAGCTGGAAGAGCAATTTTTTCACCCATGAAGAGCAATCATGAGTCAATGTTCCAAGTAGATTTCGCCTCTTTTCTCCTCAGGGTGAGCTTGCTGCCTTCCCAGGCACCCTCTGAAGAAGCAACAGGACAATGAAAGGGATAAGTTAACTCTTCTCTCTCCCTCCCTGACCCTTGCCAAAGCCTGACTACAGACTCTTTAAAGCTCTTCCCAGGGGCTCAGTGCATGCATTTGAAAAATAGGTCTTGAGCTTCAACTGCACCAGGCACAGAGATAAACGTTAACAAGAAAGATGGATCCCTGCTTAGAGTGTGAGGAACCACCAGAAAAGTAGGGTCTATTACAATGCAGAGAAGCGTATTACTACCATGACAGAAGTCCAGAATGGTTTGGGCCAACCTATTTCAGCACTTCTGGGGAAGGTGGCATTTGGAAAGACTTTCTAAAGAAGGAAAAGAAGAAATCTGGTAGATATGTAGGAACTAGCCAGGTTACTAAGGAGGGTGGTAGAGGCTGGCAGAGAGAACTGCAATTGCAAAGAAGCAGAAGTGAAGGTGGCATTAGAAAGTATGGGTAATGGTTGAAGGTGGAGAACAAGCATGAGGAGAGTAAGGCTGAAGAGAGGAGCAGGAACCATAAAAATGAGCAGGAATGTGGAAAGATTCTGAGTACAGAAATGAATTTATCAGATCAGGGCTTGATATGGTTTGGATCTGTATCCTTGCCCAAATCTCATGTAGAACTATAATCTACAATGTCAGAAGAGGAGCCTGGTGGGAGATGATTGGATCATGGGGGCAGATTTCCCCCTTGCTGTTCTCATAATAGCAAGTGAGTTCTCACGAGATTTGTGGTTTAAAAGGGTGTAGCACCTCCCTTCTCTCTCTTCCTGCTGCTCCAGCCACATAAGAAGGCTGCTTCCCCTTTGCCTTCCACCATGATCATAACTTTCCTGAGGCCTCCCCAGCCATGCTTCCTGCACAGCCTGCAAATCTATGAGCCAATTAAACGTCTTTTATTTATAAATTTTCCAGTCTCAGGTATTTCTTTATAGCAGTGCAAGAACGGACTAATACAGCACTTCATTTGAAAACTTGGAAAGATGACTCTGACTGCAATATAAGGAATGTATTGGAAAGAGAGAAGTATTGTTACAATACCTGGATCTGCTGGAGCCTGAGCTGGGCAGTCATGGTGGAGAACAATGAAGGATGGATTTCAGATAGGATTTGGATATTTACGGATTGGAGAGGGTGGAGGGAAAGAACAGGAGGAATCAAGGTTGGCACATCTGGAGGATGGCGAGACGGAGGCTGGCTTGAGGGGAGACTGTGCGTTATTGTGAGTGTTGAGTTCAAGCAGTCACAGTAGGACTCAGCAGTAGGTGGATCTCTGGATCTGACACCCAGGAGAACAATCTGAAATTTGGACACATTTGGTAGCTGTCAGCACAGAGATAAATGGTTTGCAGAAGTCCCACCCCAGGGACTAAAAAGAGAAGATGGTCAACACAGAAGTCTAAGGCTCACAAACAGGAGCTGCAAAAGGAAGACTGCTCTGAAGGTGACAGATTCAAAGCATCCAGACAGATGGAAAACCAGGAGAGTGTGACAGAAGAGGAGCCAGAGGAGGAAAGTGTTTCAAGCAGGAGGCAGATGTCAACTTTGTTAAATGCCGCTAAGAGGTCAAAGAAGATAAAAAGTGAGAAGGTCCTCTGAAAGTGGCAGCGAGGTCATCCATGACTTTGGAGAACAATTCATTAGAAGGAAAAGGGTTTGAAGCCAGATGGTAAATAGAACACTTTTTTAAATTACAAGAATCTTTCTCTCTAATACGAACATAGATGAAGTGCCAAGAATTTCTTTGTAACTAGCAAAGGCTCATCAACTCTTCTAAAATAGCTCAGATCTGATCAGTGAACTGAAGAACCACTAATGACATTTCAGAGTTTCTGAGGTGGGTATGCAAATCAGGCCTAACTGTTACGCTGGGTTGGGTGATAAAGTTTTTCAGGTTTTTTTTTGCCCCTGTGTTCTTCCTGTTATGAAGGGCATGTATGGGACCATTCTCTTGACCATCCCTAAAATGCAGTCTCAGCTGTGAATCCTTACATCTCACTTCATATTTCAGGCAAGAATACGCCACAAGAAGAGGCACATGTTTGCCATTGTGGGTTTTGTCAAATCTACAAGCTGTTTAATCATCACCAGTTCTTAATTTTGCTGATGGCATCTCTGGTATTTTAGCAGAGGTGATGAGTCTTTGTTTGCAAGTCACTATTAAGACATTCTTGACAGCCAGTCTATGACACATTACAGTAAAGGTTGCTGCTAAAAAGAACATTTTATGGATCATTTAGCACATATCTTTAAAATCCACTAATATACTCCTTGGAATGTTCTTCTTGCTTATTTTTGTTTTGAAGGTAATTATTGTGGCTACATTTGCTCTGAGGCTGTGTTAGTGTTTTCACTGAAGATACACCTACTTTATAGCATCTGAGATATTAAACCTTTTATTTGGCTATAATTTAAACTGAGTCTTCTATTCTTTGCCAATAATATTATCTCCTATTCTATGCTAAAAATATTTAAAAGCAGTCAACATGTATAGTCAACTTATTTATTTATTCATTTCACACTTTAAAATTTATGCAAGATTTTATACTCCTAGGAAAACAAATCCCCAAATTTAGTCGCTGTATCAATGCTTACAAGTTCCTGGCAGGAAAAACTAAAAAAAAAAATAAAAAAAAATAAAAAAAACCCACTTTTCCAAAGTTAAAAAAAAAAAAAAAAGAAAAAAGGCAGAAAAAAAAATTCCTGGCAGGAAAGACTTGCTCAGATCTGGAAGTCACTACTCTTACACGCTTAAAGAAAATCCAACAAAATCTGTAGTGAGGGACAGGTGCAGTGTCTCATGCCTATAATTTCAATACTTTGGGAGGCCGAGGTGGGAGGATGGCTTGAGCCCAGGAGTTCGAAACCAGCCTGGGAAACATAGCAAGACCCTGTCTCCACAAACGTTTAAAAAAAAAAACCTCTGCAGAAGAGTCTACTAGATCCTGCATATAAAGGACAATAATGGCAAGCATGAGGAGAACAAGTCTACTCTCAGTGGTGGAAACAGTGTGGCCACAGAATGTCTGAATGTCCTAAAGGAGCCAAATGGAATATCTGCTTGCCCCTACAGTGAGAACCTCAGACAGACTGTACACACGTAGAGTTAATTTACATTTCTCTATTCAGAGTTAAAACCAAGAAAATGAGACAGATCAGTGCGTTCAGGGACTCCTGGGGTTCTTTGGTTTTTGTCTAGTAACCCAATCCGAGATGAAAGAAGATTGGAGGAATCTTAGATATATAATTTTATAACTTGCTTTGCACGTTATAAAACTGTCAGTTTAAATGCTGTATACACAAATGCAAATCTGTATTGTTGAATTACGTTTATGTATTAACAGGAAAACAACATTAAAAAGTATTCTAAATAACTAACATATACGCCTTCAATAATGACGCAAACTATCAAGCTCTGAAGCCCTAGTTGTCTGCTGGATTTATTCCATGATCAATTTCGAGACAGGGCTGCTACCTCAGGGGAAATTCTGTGATCAAAAGGCTCTGGGTCACCTGAAGGATGAGCCTTGGGGTTCATGCTTTTAAGACAGATGCTGTATTTCTCATGGAGAGTCAGAAATCAGAAGATAGAATTTTCCAAACTGGAAGAGGGAGTATTTCAGTCTGTTTTCTGATGTTTATAACAATACCTAAAACTGAGTAATTTATAAGGGAAACAAATTTATTTCTTACAATTATGGAGGTTGGGAGGTCCAAGGCAGGGGAGGTGCATCTGGTGAGGGCCGTCTTGCTGGTGGGGACTTTTGTGACATCCTGAGGCAGCACAGGACATCACACAGCAAGGGGACTGAGCATGCAAAGTGCTAGCTTAGGTCTCTCTTCCACTTCTTATAAAGCCACCAGTTCCCCTCTCAGTGACAGCCTATTAATCTATTAACCCATTGATTTATAATTCATTCATACAGCCAGAACCCTCATGATCCAATCACCTCTTAAAAGTTCCACCCCTCAATACTGCCACATTGAACATAAAATTTCAACATGAATTTTGGAGGGGACATTCAAACCATAATAGAGAGATGTGGAGTGCATGTCAATAGTGTAAATTAACCAACATAAAGCAAGGGGTTAAGGGAGAGAAACCCATATCCACCCCATAAACTTAAGATCTGCAATCACAGGGGTGCCATTCAGCAGCCTTCAGAAACTTAATAATATCCCCAGAGATGCAGGTGCAGAGTAGGTAAAGGACTATCATCTTCTCCAGAAATCATTTCTGATTACCTCTACCAGTCTGGGTTAAACATCCCTCTTCTGAATTCCCATATGAACCTGGGCTTCTCACCACCTTGCATTCACGAAGGGAATTTTAACTGTCTGCCTACTTGTCTGTCTGCCCTACTAGACTGGAAGTGCCCCAGCAATAGGATTTGTTTCTTCATCACTGTATCCCTGGCATCTAGCACAGAAGCTGACATATAGTAGGCACTCAATAAGTCTTTGATGAATGAATGAATTGATGGATTCTTGAGTCCCACTCATGAGGCACCACTGGGGGAGGCAGCCACATGGAGCTCATCTAGAGAGTTCCAAGCTCTGGACAAATGAAACTCTCAAATCCTAAGAGACAGAGCTCACAGTCGCAGCAACCATTGTCTTGCACCACGATTGCAGAGAAGAAGAGATTGGTGACCAAATGATCACTGTCATCACGTAGGAGGCTTCTTTAACTCTGCCAGCTCCCAGTAGTTAACAGTTTAGAGCCTAGCACAGTACTCAGCACAGCGTCATAGGTGCTCACTGAATATTTATTGAAAGAATGAATGAATCAGTCATTTTAGCACTTCCTTTCCCTTCCAAGGTAATCTTTTGAAAAATTAATGGAACTTCTTAACTACTTCTTGCATGAAACTTCAGACCTCACTCAAGGAAAGGGAGGCATTTGGGTTCTGATTAGAGGTCTGACACCAAGGCACTCTAACACCGTTCCTATGGGTCTGACATGTGTTACTGAGAAGATTTATAAAAGAGGTATGAATCATGATCACTTCTTTGCATGAGAGCAGGGATTGTTCCACCCCCAACACACTCCACCACCACATGCCACCGCCACCCCAATCCTGTCTCTACTCCAGTGGCTCTCAACCGTGGCCGCACATTAGCATTATCTGAAAAGTTTTATAAAATCGTTGGACCACCCCCTGGAATAATTAAAACAGAATTTCTGAAGGTAGGACCCAGGCATTTTTTTAAAGCTTCCTGGGTGATTCCAAAGAGCAGCCAAGCTTGGGAAGTATTGCTGTCTTGAGAGTCAATCAAACTGCCTCTTCAGTTCACAGTTGGCTGAGCCCTCTCTGCCCTGCACATGGTTTGGCTGCTGGCTGGGTCTATCCATCTGTTTGGTGGTGGCAGCAGTCACTGCTGCTTCTGTTTTCTCATCGTTCTTATCTTGCATATTCATATGCAATATTTTTACCCTAATTCAGAGGATTGGAATAAGACTTTTGTAAGATTTTAGAACTCACTGCAATACAACAAATGCACCTACATTTCCTTATAAGTGCACATGTGTTCGTATGTATATATAGATGTTGTCTACCCAGAGTTTCACTTTGCTTTAGTTATATCTTCATGCTCAGAAAATTGTATGAGCAGACTTCTTCAGTTTCAAGAGGAGGTACCAGTTTAGGTTTGTGATGAATCTTTTACACCCTCTAGTGGTACTGCTGGGCCATGTGAGTTTTGTGCAATAGGTTTCTTAGACTCCTAGCCTCTTCATAACCAACAGCATCAAAAGAGCCTAACCTTAGGGGTCTTTTGCTCTTTGCTTCTGTGTTAGTCCCAGGGATGCAATTTACCCTCATGAAGAAAAGAAGCAGATGAGTATGTAACTTAATCCTCAGCCTTTTGCTGGTCCTCCAATGGGCTCGTCATAGGTGTTTAATGACTATTCATTGAAAGAGTGGATGAATCAGTCACTTCAGCACTCCCTTTTCCTTCTAAGGTAATCCTATGAAAAACTAATGGACCTTTTTAACTACTTCTTGCATGAAACTTCAGACCTCTCTCAAGGAAGGGGAGAATAGTAAGAGCAGGATATTCACTTAGTGAAAGTTTACTGAACACTTACCATGTGCCTGGCACATGTGAGTAAAGAGCCATATCACATCAAAGTGTCTTTTTCGTTGTTGTTATTTTGTGTTAAAGTATTAAGATCTTAATATTAAGACAGTAGAGGAACCTTATGATTAAGAGCTAAAAGCTGGAGCCAAGCTGGTCTATATCCTAATTCCACAATTACTGGATATTTAACATCAGGCAAGTTACTTAACCCCTCTGTGCCTCAGTTTCTTTATCTGCAAAATGTGGATGGCAATAGTACCCTTCTCATAGGATTATACTACAAAGTGCTGCCTAATGTTATTATTTTAATCATGAAATATACCTTAAAGGTCCTAATTTAACTCTAGAAGGATTTGCCCAGACACTCCTTTCTAGTAGGAAATACACAAGTCATATGAAACTTTTTTTGTAAGCATGGAAGAGGCCACCAAGGTCTTCTGCTTCTTCCCCAGGCCAGTTCATGGGCTTTCATTTATTCCTGGCTTCATGGTATTTTCTCATAGCTCTTCTTATCTAAACCAGGGTCAGCAAACTATAGCCAGGGGATCAAAATCTAATCCAAGGGGCTTGTTTTTATAAATAAAGTTTTACTGACATGTAGTTACACTCATTCATTTATTGTCCTATGGCTGCTCCCATGCTATAGTGGCTGACTTGAGTAGTTTCAGCAGAGACCATACAACCCACAAAGCATAAAATATTTACTACCTGACCCTTTTAGAAGATGCTTTCTGGCCCTTGTCTAGACACTGAGTCTCTCTGGACTTATTCCCAGCTGTGTTTAGAGAGTGAGACACAGAAGGTTTGGGCTAGCCTATGTGAGAACTAAGCATGAAATCAGCTTTCATTCTTCTACCTGCCAACAAGGACTCCCCTACCCACCAGTCTCCCCTCATCTCCCTCATCCTGTAGTTAAAGCCCTTAGTATATGAAATATAAATCTTAAAAACTGGAGAACTAAAAGACCTTTTGAATTCATAGTCTGATAGCTACTCTGAAACATTTTCTTCAATTTTCAGCACCCACATATTTTTCCTGGGGTCTAGGATTATTGAACTCTGAGATTCCTGGCTCTCTGCAAGTAACTAGATAATGGCCTAATCTCTCCCCTTCTCAAAGGCTAATTGGGTAGCTTTTTGCTCATGATATACCTTGGGAATATATATAATATATATATATATTTGCTGGAAAATATACCTTGTAAAGCAAAACTAACAGACTCTAATGAGACTGATGCATATATCCTACAAATGAGGTAAAGTAAGCAGATGGCCCCTAAAATTTGTGATAAAAGGGAAAACATTACAATTATTGGAGGTGGGTAACCCATATTAGCCATGGCCTGATTCCCAGAGGGAACCTATGAGAGAATGCAGGTGCCCAGGTTGAAGGGTAGATGTATTCCAAGCATGGGATTCCCTCTGGAAAGGCAAGGACAGAGGTGGATGGATAGATGACTAATGTGGCCTTGGATTCATTTGTGTGAGAATGTCAGAGCATACAGGGCAGAGTAGGAGGTCAAACCATAGACAGCCTAAACATTCTCCTTAATGTTTACAAGGTTGCCTGCCTGGGATTCACTCTGTGATGCATTACCATGGATGGAATGGTAAAAATGTGAACCTTGCCATCAGCAGCTACCTTGTTCTTACTAGTTCTGTGACCTTGAACAGGCAACTCAACCTCCTGAGCTTCACTTGACCCAAATGTCAAAGGTGGAAAATTCTTAGAGTTTTACATTGACATAATGCAGGTAAAGTACTTAGCACAGCACCAGCCGTCCAGCCAGGCACAACTCTTGGAGACCCACTCAACACTAAGTTGAGGAGAGCAAGGTCTATGTCTTGCTCAACTTTGTATCCCCGCCATCCAGTTCTGTGGCCAGCAGATGGATAGTGGTTGCCCAGGTTAAGTTCAATGCATCACAGAGACGGAGGCAGTTCCAGGCATTCCAATGATGACCACAGAAATAAGAAGATGCTGCAGGGGCCAAGGAGGACAATACTCAGTACTCAGAGATACTTGCTCGGACCTAGCTTAGACTCAAATTTTCCTCTCTCTACCTTCTGATTTTGATCATGAAAATCATGTACTGTCCCTGGAACAAGTGAGGGGATTGAGTAGAGAGAGGGAGGCTGAGATAACTGAATACTAAACATCTCAAGTGACATGACCCTGCTGACTAGGCAGGCGTCTTCATTCACAAAGTATGATGGCTAAAACAGTTAGGAGCCCCAGAGAGCATTCCCCCAACCTGGGCCTGCTTAGAGCAAGCCGGACACACATGATTTTTGGAAGCACTGATAGCAATCTCCCAGGAGTGAAAAACTGAGGTTCTATTCTTTTTAGACTCTAGCCACATGTTTTCTACTGTTTTCTTGATAGTCTTATAATACCATAAATTTCATTCAACCAATATAATTCCATCCCAACAAGCTCTTCCCTCTCTTTTGCCTGGACAGTTTTGTTTTGCTAATAGGTCTCTCTCTACATTTGCTGCTTATCACGTTGCAGTATTATGTATTCCTTGACTTCCAGTGTTCTTGCCTTTCTCCTTACTTCCTCATGATGATGTCTTACTGTTTGCAATGCAGTTGCTTTGTGCAATCCTAATTACATTGGCAATCTAAGGGAAAAGAATATTATGTATTCATGATTTTCAGAAGCAGTTCTATTTAAAAGACTTTTCTGAACCACGCATTGTCCTATTAAATGAATGAACATTTCTTTTACTTTAGAAAGTTTTTTGTATTCATGGAGGAAACTCAGACGCTTATGCTCTCTCTGATATGTGCCTGAAGAACTTGAATCTATTCTAAGGCATTCTTTTTAGATCTGCACAAGAGTCTGCCTTGTCACAGACACAAACAACTTTGAACTATGGAATAGCAAATCCTCATTTATTTCTTTAGCTAGCATTTAATGAACCCCCTAATATTTGCCCGGGATTATGCAGGATGCTAAAGTAAAAAGTACAGTTCCGGAGAGAGATCCAAGATGGCCAATTAGCAACAGCTCAGGAATGTAGCTCCCAGTGAAAGTGCAGAGAACGAGTGGACGCCGCACTTTCCAACAAATTTTTGTTGCCCACAGACTGGGAGATTCCCAGCAGAGGAGCAACACAGGTCACCAGCACGACTCTTTTGACTGGCACGGCTGTTTTGCCGGTGCCCCAGCGCGGCGCTTCTCAGTGCGGAGTGTACGGGACGGACGGGCTTGGCTGGTCCCATCCCCACAAGGAAAACAGCAATTGGAAGCGCTGAGGACTGAGAGTTTCACAGCAAGCACAGCGAACCTGGGAAGGTCCGGCTCTGTGGGGAAGGGGCGTCTGCCAAAGGAAAACTAAGAAACAGAAAAACTTCATCACTGGGCGGAGAGAGATCCAAGATGGCCACGTAGCAGCAGCTCAGGATTGTAGCTCCCAGTGAAAGCGCAGAGAGTGAGTGGACGCCGCAACTGCCGACGAATTTTTGATGCCCATAAACTGGAAGATTCCCAGTGAAGGAGCCACATGGGTCGCCAGCACAACTCTTTTGGCTGGCACGGCTGTTTTGCTGGTGCCCTGGCATGGCGCTTCTCGGTGCAGAGTATACGGGACTGGGTGCCCTTTTAGTCGGGCTCGGCTGGTCCCATCCTCACAAGGAGAATAGCAATTGGAA
>CAUYQU010093745.1:0-15236 GCA_963574635.1 Cheracebus regulus | reverse complement strand
GGGGAGATAGCATGGGGAGAAATGCCAGATATAGGTGAAGGGGAGGAAGGCAACAAATTACACTGCCACGTGTGTACCTATGCAACAATATTGTATGTTCTTCACATGTACCCCAAAACGTAAAATGCAATAAAAAAAAAGAAAAAAAATAATAATAAGTAATATATTTTTATATGGTATTTATATATTACTTTATAGTTTTTACATTTTTATGTGCCCCAGTTTTAGAATAAAGACAACTCTTTGAGACATGTTTTATAGAATTATTGTCTGTTTTTCAAACAGAGAAACTGAAGCTAAGAAAGTTAGATGATTCACTCCATGCCACACTGCTAATACATGACAGAGATGGAACTTAATCTAGTAATCTTTGCTCTGTGCCACATAGCTGCTCAGATTTGAATAGAGAAGATAATGTTTCTGTGAGCATAAAGTAGGCTTAACAACTGTGAAGCCAAAACTTCACCCCAAGAAACAGCACAGTGAACTATAGTATCTAATGAAGTTAACAAAACTACAACAATCCATGGCTCTCAAGAAGATGGGCATGTCTGTTCAGGCTGCTAGTTTATAAGATAAAAATGAAAAGATCTAACATTTTTATACAACATTGTAGTTTTCAAAAGACATGCAAGTGTATTAATATTTAGAGTTTTTTTTAAACACTCAAGCAAATTATTAAAGGCTGAAACTGAAGCTCAGAAAGATGCCATCAGATAGATTCCAGGTTTTTTGACTCCTAGACTCTAGTCCCATTCCACATGTATTTCTAATATTTCTATCCCTCCTTTGATCACTCTCCTCTTCCCGTGAATATCTTATCCCCCACTTCACTGCTTGCATGTCACAGTTTGCCTGAGACTGACACATTTCCCAGGACATAAAATGTTCAGTGCTAACTCTGTGAAATTCCCAGGCGAACTGAGATAAGTTGGTTACCCACCACATTTTTAAAGTTCTGACACATAATGGCACAATTCTCATTTTATACCAGGCAATCAATGGTTAAGTCGACAGGTCTCTGGGATCACTAAGTGACCCATCTTGTTATCAAGATGAAATAGGAATAATAACGATAATTGTGTAACCAAGATCTTGATTATGATACTAATCAAAACATTTGCCATAACAATGTCAATTATCATTAAATAGCATTTCCTTACTTACAAAGTGGGAATCAAGCCAACAATATAATAAACCACCCACGATGGAGTGAGGAGATGTTGTCTTTGTTCTGGAAAAGGACCACATAAAACAAACTCTAGAAAATTATTTATAAACTGATGTGATAATTTGCACGTGTTTTTGAAAATTGTTAGGTCCTTTAAGTGCACTTTTGTTAATTTCAAAACAGAAAATGTCTCTCACCCAGAACAGAAATTTTCTATAAAATGTAGCCACTGGAAGACATGGTACTCTTTCCAGTCATAAATAGAAAACAACTTTCTAGAATTATTATTTCTATTACTTATTTTATGGCATTCTATATAGTTGTCAAATGCTTTGAAACTACCCTGACTATAGATGTATTTCTCTTTTGTAGTCTCTCAATTCCAATATCGTTGGTGAATTTATTATAGTACTGAACTTTTTAATTCCTGTCAGCTTAGATTAAGTCAAATTAGTTCTCATTCTAATATTGACAAAGATCTTGTTTGACAGCCAGAGTGACCTCTGGTTTCCTCCCAAGGACATCTTATCTACAGAATAAATTGTCAACTCTTTCTTAGAGGATGGCTGATACACATCTTAGGTGTTTCTCCTTAAAGAATGTCAGAGAACACGAGAGAAAGGGCTGAAAATTATGGCTCAGCACATCTAAGTTAGACACAAGGAGGGACGACCTGGTTTAATGTTTGGGAAATCCTGGGATTTATTCCTAACTTATTCCAGAGAATTTCCTTACATGGAAATATTGAGTAGAATGTATAAAAAAAAAACTAGGTTGATTTGAGAATACTTCTGACCAAAGTTGTAGTGAATCATAAAAGTTTGTTTGGAATTGGGGGATAAGAAATTCATGGGAAGAAGAGAGCGGTCACATTTGAAAAGGTTATGATGCCATGTATCTCTAGATTTGAATGTGTTAGAATCTAGATTCAAAGCTGAGTAGGATCTCTAACCAGCTTCTTTCAGTCAGGCTGCTGAATTTCTAAACTTTCATGTGATTGATATGATATTTTTTTCTGTTTTCTTAATACAATATGGGAGTGAAAAGAATAATAGATATTATTAACTAGTTGCATGCCCTCTTTTTTTTTTTTTTTTTAGATGAGGATATTGGGCTTAAAGCTGTCAAATGATTGACTCAAAGCTATACAACTGGGAATTCACAGAGGATTTCCGAATCCAGGCTACTTGTCTCTTTTTACTGTGCCTTTTCATTAAACCTCTCTTCTGATCCCATTTATTACATTTAAAAGGTGTTTTCTCCTCACTATGTGGTAGTCTTACTTCTATACAAATAATCATGGCAGGTTGGTGGACTAAAAAAAGCTATGTCATCTGTCTTATAGATTTCATATTCTAGGTTGGAGATTCTGGTAGTGCTCTGAGTCTCTAGTCTACCAAGTTCTTGATGTTCTTGATGCTGATAACTCATTTAACTTGTGCTCAGAGTAAGGGAACTACTTCGTTCTGCAGAGTTATTAGGAAATAAAATGTATATCCCCAAAGAGGAAGCACACAAAGGCTACGATGCAAATTGTGTGAATAGACACAAAGTATGCTATAACATAATAAAATTGATTTTGAAAAGAGATAGAAGGTAGATGTTCGAATGAATATTATTCTGTATATCCAGTCAAATGATGTTTGTACAGTGTTAGCGCCCCACTTTAAAAGGCACCATCAGTTTCAGTTTCTTGAGGCATAAGGGCTATCAGTTTGAGAATCATAATCACATCTAAATTTAAACAAAAAATTGTTACCAAGAAGGATCATCCATCTTTTTGCAAATTTCTGCCTTGCTCATTTCTATCCTGTTACATGCTGTGAGCAAAATATTTTTGCTTAATTCAATCAAATTGAATGTAATAGATGAAGAGTTGATGCCAAACAACTTTTCACTATTACTCAAAGTTAAATATTTCACAGAGAAAACATTTGAAACTACTGAAAAGAATGCACAGTCTGAAAACATTCACAGAGAGGAATGACAAATGCATTTGCAATAACTGGGAAGCATTTTTGGAATGTATGCATCACTTCAGAATGACTGATTTGAAAGGTAACATTTTTTGGTTCTGGAGTATTTGTTGAAAGCTCCAACTGCATTTGCTATACATGATAATTTTCAAATTGTTTGTGTTGAAATATGGCAGGTTTATCAAGAGAGTTAGAAAACATGTTAACATTTCAATCTTACCAGGCTCTGACAATTATAGCAGTGACTTTAAATTAAAAGTTTGATGACATATTCTTGTTTTTACTTGTTTAAAAAATATAGAATAAAATTGGTCTTTTTCTGAGATCAGGAATTAGATTCTAGTTGGTCAAATATCCACATTTTGGGATGGAATTATGTTCAATCACCCTCTCTAGGTTCAGATATTCTTAATGGCTGGGATAGATATGTTTGATTAAAATAACAGATAAATTAACTACTTCTTAATTCATAGTTTGTTATACAGAAATCACTCAGCCTCTAGAGTTTAGTCAAGTGTTTCTGAAAAGACGTGTGTAGGCACTAAAGGCACATTGTATATGTGTGCAGAGCTGCACTGAGCTTTGCATGGTGGGTGGCATTCTATCTCTGAGCACACACTAAAACCCAGAAGGACTCAGGCAAAAGTGTGATAAACAAAAATGCTCCACACATTTCCAAACATTTGTTGATGGCAAGAGAGGAGGTATTGACTTTGGTTGAAAACTTCTGATCATATAAAAATAATATAAAATGTGAAAAGATAAAGAAGAGCTTATTAGTGGTTGTATAGCCTAGAGCAAATTATTTATCCTTGGGCCTCAGTTTCTTAATTTGTGTAATAAGGTTAAAAATATGGAACCTCATAAGATTGTTATTGTGATAATAATTAATGTGATACTGCATATAAAATTCCTAGTGAATCTCCTCATAAATAATAAGCAAAGAGTATATAATTAATTAATTGCTATTGCTTCTTTCTTTTCCTAATTTTAAGTGTTCTTTTCATAGAAAATAACTTGATTGCTAGGCAAATAGGGCTATTGTGACAGATGCATCCAGATGTGAAACAAAGGGCCTCAGAAAGTGGGATTAGGGATGTAGCTGTTTTAGAAATGGAATATACTCCTACAGCAGATTTGAGAATTTCACTTGGTTGCAACTTATATGTATAGTTCACTTACTGAACATTTAATTTTCACTTGAAAAATAAGTTTTTCATGATGTCCAGCTAAAAGTTTCCTATGAATAGGTTTTATCTGTTGCAGATTGGTTGTGACCAGTAGTAACCTCTGAGCAGTAGATATGACCCTCAGATTTAGATATTTCAAACTGCTCTTCCTGATAAAAAAAAAAACAGACTAGTTACTGGTCATTTTTCTGAAAATTTTGTTTCTAGAAGAGCAGCAGCCTTAGGTAGGTGTCCTCCCAAACTCTCATGTATGTTAGTTATTTATCAGTTTTGAGTGTTATAAATCCTATATTAGCTTGTCTAACTCTTCAATTCTGTGTGTTTTTCTAAAACACAATTTCATGTACTGGAACTCCAGGAAGTACTTTTTTTCCCAATAGTGTTTAACTTGTTATAACTTCTTAAACCTGAAAGAGTTTGCCAGAGATTCCAAAGTACATCAAATATCAGTGTCTGATTCTTTGTTGCCTCTTCAAACATACCTTCATATAAAGATCAAAATCTTCTCAGCCTTCAGTGTCTCCTTGGAAATGGAAGCATCTCAGAGAAGAAACTGTTCACTACAGGATTCATTGTTTCCAAGATTCAATAAACACTTATTGAAAATCTACTACTTGTGCTAGGCCAAGGTCAGGAAAACCAGGATGAGTCACATGGACAAGCTAGTGAAATAGATTAAGAATAATAGTAATAACAATGACTCTAGTAATAATGCTTATTGACTCAAATGTTCTAGGTAGTTTTCTGAGCACATAAAAGTAATAACCAATTTAACTCTCCCATTAATTATATGAGGGGGTTATCATTACTGTTTCTGCTTTACAAATAAGGAATTGAGGCTCATGGAATTATATTAATAACTTATTTTGTATCAGGCCAATCATTTAATGGTGGCACCAGGATTTGAACCCAGGCAACTTGGTTCAAGACTTTAGCCCAAAGAAGGGCGTGATTTGCTGCCTAGAGGACCAGAGGGGGAGGTTTCACAGAAGAGGTACCCAAAGAATAAATGGATGTCCTCCAGGCAGGTAGAAAAAGAAAATGGTATTCTAGGCAGAAGGAACAGAATTTAAATAGACTTACAAGACACAACACTAAGTATACTGTGGCACACTCAGATGGATAATTTGAGAAAGTTTAATACAGGGACTGATTTAATAGAATGAGTGGAATTTAAGGAAACCAACAAGGGGTGATACAATATCCCTAAGAGCTAGTAATAGCAGGGAGTTACTATTACCCCAAGGCCTAAAAGGAGCCTTTGGTAGAGGAATGTAGCTGACACACAGCAACCTAGCATGGGGGGAGCAGGGAATACATTCTCAAATTCACCATCCACTCCCCACTCTTAGCTTGTACCTACACTGTCTACTGGCTGAAACCAGCTGGAAAGCCTGAGGGCCAATGAATCCCTGAATGCTGTCCGTAAGGGTCAGCCTCCCTGGGTGGAGAGCAGATCTGGACAGTGGATCTGGACAGGCAAATGGACAACCTCCAAAATACAAAACCAATCAGTTATGAAAAAGTTTTGGCATATTTTTGAATGGTTTTGGACAAACTTAACTTTTGAGTAGTTTCCAAAGGTCAAGTGCATTGAATGACAGTAGAAAACCTATGTCTTTCCCTAGAGAAAGAAGATCATAAAACCATAGTTGGTTATGTTCAATGGGAATCTGTTCCCAGATGTTTCTGAAATATGACTCCATACAAATACAGTAGTAACTTAATACTAGCTCACATTGAGCAGGTTCAAAAGCAAACTTTTTTCAATTGCCCTTAACTTAATTAATATTTTCATAATTAGCCAAGAGACTTCCTGAGTGAAGATGAGATAGATGAATACTTTCAGCTATTAGTGAATTATCTGGGCATAGAAACAGCCCTGTGTTTCTTTCAGGCAGAAAAATAAAATAATTTACTTTCATCTGCTTCTAATTCAAAAGTAGACAGAGTGAATTTGATTCAACATTATAAAAAAAATCACCTTTGGCTGAGATCATGCATGGAAAAATTCAACCCCAAAGGACAGAATGTTGGAACACAATATGCAAGCCAAAAAGTGGACTGAATAAAAAGGAAGAAAGGATATTCCATTTGAAATCTGCAAATAATATGAGCTTACCTATTAATTTTCACTTTTGCACATAATCTAAGAAGAGGATTATAGTGCTACCACCAAGGAAGATGGAAGACCTACCCCTATGGACAAGCTATCAGAGCTTGGATAATTGAACTACTGAATAATAATTATAATAGCTAACATTTGTATTTGTCCAGACAATGTAATAAGCATACTCTCTCTACAAAGTAAGTTATTATTAGCTTTAATTTATGTATAAGGAAACTGAGGTTTATAGAGATTAAATGACTTTTTCAGGATTCCATATCCAGTAAATGATATTGTTGAACCATGGACTCAGGTCTTTCTGACTCTACGAGCCAGCACGTTTATTTAAGAAAGGGAGAATAAATGACAGGGTAATACTACCATAGGCATACTGGTCTTCAATGATAAAAATTAATTGATTCAGATATCCAGTGAACTCGAAAAGATAGCTGATGACTTATCACTTCTGTGGTGGATATACAGTACCTTTCTTCATTTTGTTTCTAAGCTTCATGCATTTCTTGAGTAGAAATCAGAACCACTGGTAGACTGTAAAACTGCTAAGATAACCAAAGGTAGGCCAAAAGCACAGCATTTTTAAAATGTGGGATATACGAGTGGCCATGATTAGCCTAAGGCTGACCTTGACTTCAGTAGTGTTTTATAGAGAAAGTTTCTTAGAGAAAGGTGCCTCAGGAACTTTGTGCAGTGGGACCCATGCTTGTCTTGTAAGCTAACAAGCTTCGTAGTATTCCCTGGTATGCCTATTGCTCATAAAATGATGATCAATCAATAACTCGAGGTGAAAATATGTACTAAACCTAGTAGACTTGGGATCAATTAGTTAATACAGTTAAAATATGTATTAAATCAATTAAAATTTCAGACTAAACCATGTCTTGAGGTTAGGGTATTTACATTTGTTCATCTTGTCTAAAACTAGGAATCCCATATATCTGCTATTCTGGGATTAGGTAAATCTGTCTTGGGCTTACAAAAAAGCCCCCATAACATAATAGTTATTGAGTTATTGACTACATGAGGGGAATGTTTCCATGTTCACCCAATCCATATTTTTATGGTTAATTGGCTTTAATCAGCTCCCCATTCAGATTTTACATTTATATACAGTATTAAAGAACACTTATTAATATATCAAGTATTTTTGGTGTCAGTAAAGTAATATATTAAGTCCGTCCTTCTTTTCCCCTTCTTTGTTTTCACATGTGTGTGTGTGTGTGTGAGAGAGAGAGTGTGTGTGTATGTAAGAGTATGTGTATGATAGTGTGTGTGTATATTTGTGTTTGTGTGATTCCTGTTGGTCATGAAATGCAGAGGTAAAAGGCAAGGTAGCACTCTGAGGCGGTGCGGCTGCAGTATACAATTATACACCCCACTCATGATAAAATAACCTGGAGGGGCAAAGGGATGGTCTATAAAACAACTATCCTCACCAGGAATGCTGGAAGGAGAGGCAGGGAGTGTCTTCTCTTTGCTTTTTATAGCAGGTTATGCTCCTAGCAGCTTGCTAGGTACATGCATTGAGGAACATTCCTTATGTTTGTCTAGGGGGTGTGAGGCAATCTAGAATTCGAGGGGACCATTTGGCCCTGATATCAGGTCTCCTGGTCTGCTTTGGTGTTGCCTCACTATCCTACTGAATCCTTTTTAAAAGCAGAGGCATTATCTCCAGAAGAACACACACTGAAGTGTACATTATGTTATGTATGAGGGAAAGATAAATCCATGGTTTGTAAATAAACATGAGATGATTTTCAAGATGATACATAGTGTCTCATGCATGGGAGCTTAAGAGTTGGGTAGAGTCCTTGTCTGAGGGCTTGGGGCTGTCTTGAAGGAGGCATACAGAGACTACTGAGGGAGCTAAGTCTGGAATAGTGCAAGCCTTCAGATGAAGGAAGAAGAATGGTAATCCTTGTCTATTCTTGCAGACAAGGAATGAGTCGGGGTTTGCCATTGTAGGGTTAGAAAATAGGAAGAGGATGAATTAATAAAAGAGTCAGGGATGTGACCAGGCAAAAAGGAATTCCCCAAAGAACAACTGAACCTTTTCTATTTCCCAGTTTTACTTCTGTTCAGCCTTATCTGTAAGGGCAGTATGGCCTCTACGGTAATTCCTGATCACATGTATGTTTCTTTAATGCTTTTTATTAAAAGGAGGTTGAACGTTAAGAGACATGAACTCACTATCTCTCTTAACTTTGGGACTTTCCATTTGATCACTCTCTCAGCTTGCACCTTTTGAAATTATGATTAACATCTGCCCTATCTCAGTATTGCAAAGTCAAAAAATGTGAAGTGACTTGAAAAGCATAAAGTGTTAGATGGATGTAAGAGTACGTATGATTTAAAAAATTTCCTTCAAATTCTCTTATTTGTTTAAGACCATTTGATCACTGTAGACATATTCTATTTTTATACAGATGCTGTGTTGACTGCATGTATGTGTAAGTGTGAACACAAAGAAACACATGCACTTAGTTTCCTCTTTCTCCTTATATTAAAAATCATTACCATTTAATAGGAGAAAAACTGAAAAGCAGCTTGTAAGGGTTTAAGCAACAAGATTACAGGAAAAGACAATATATGAAAATAAACTAGAAAATGAAAATATTTTATAAGTAACTTTAAAATCTAAGGCACTTATAAAGTATTTGCTTTTGAGGTTTTAAAAACTAACCATTGGAGGAAGTTCACTTTTCTCACTTAGCTTCCTATGGTGGGTCTCCATAGGAAATAATTGGAACAATCTATGGAACCCATTTTGTTTTTTTCTGTAGCTTCTAGGCTCTTTGGTAAAGTCAGTAGAAAAACTGCCTCACCAATAAAATATGAATAACCATTTCCATTTTCTGTCCTATAATCTGTTATTTATTTCAGGGTCAATATATTATCAAATGTGGAATCAACAGTTCTCTTATATGTAATTAGAATGGCAATGATTTAACCCAGCCCATCTTATTTTCAAGCTGTCAACAATCAGAGATATGGTACCAGTATGTGATGAGCATTTTAGAGAAGTTCCCTCAGAAATGAGAGACTCATGCAAAATATAATCCATGCAAAGAATTTTTCTTTTAAAGAGTTAAAACAATATGAGTATGAACTTTAAAAAAGAATTTCCTTAAAATGTATAATCTAGTATAAATTTTATGTCTAGGGTTGTGAAAATAATAATATGCTTTTAGAGATGAAGTATTCAAACAAGACAACAAGGATATAAGGAATGATGAGATGGATAGAGTAAGAAAGTTAGGCATTGCAGAAATTTAGAAACTAGGCAATGGCCGAGACACCCCTATAGTGTGCAGTGTAAGGCTAAGTGTGTATTTATGTATACTTGTATTATATTGCATAATTAGGAACTGGGATCATCAATTAAATTGCACTATGACTTGTTCCTTTAACTGGTTAAACTTACTGGATTTAAATATTACATGAATTGACACAACTTGATTATGACATCATCTTTACAATTGTGATACTGAATTACCTAGATATATTTAAAGGATGGTTGAATTACTCATATCTGGGTAGTTCCACTGTTGGGTTCCTGGCTACCCGATAGATGTAAGCCCTCCAGCCAGCTGACCCAATACATAAAGAGCGTTTAAAGTCAATATTAGCACATGGGCCGTCCATGTGCTAATATTGCATGGCAGGCAGCTGCTGATGAGGCATTATTCTCCCTCATCAATTACAATAGAAAATATCTAATCCTTTGGGACATATAAGATGCCAGAAAGAAACTTAGCATCCTTCTTTGCCATCCACATATACAATTTCCTGTTCAGAAAGGCAAATGTTGGTAATTTATAATTCCTCTTCATGGCACTGATATTTTCCCATTCTCCCCTACTGGATCTTGTGGATTCGAAGATGACATTAAGTTTGTGTATATCCTACACTTACCATACCTGTGTACAGTCTTAGCTATTCAGAGGAAAGATAATCTGTTTCTAAATCTATCTCTGAACCAGAAACTTAATCCATACTCTGCTAAAGAATATTTGTTAATTTATTATACTGTGGAAATTCAACCATTGCTTTAGGATATTAAAGGTAGCACTATGTTACACTATATCATTATTAAATATTGGGGATATGGTACGAAGTTGGATGGTATATTGCAGCTGGCAATAAGACTTTGACATAAGACTTAGGTTCTGCCATTTAGTGTTTATTTGATAATTTCACTTAACCTATACAGGACTATGGACTCAATAATATTCTCATTTCAAGGACATGGGAATTATAATACCTATATAATGAGTTATCTTGGAAATCTATGAGGTATTAATAAATTTGCTTTATTAGCTCTGAAGCCCTACCAGGCAACAGAAGTCATTCTAAAATGTCCCCAGATGGTCAGGTTGCATCCTCTAGTATGAAATATGTTAGTCAAATTTTGCACATTACAGAAGTTTTCATGCATCACAAAATCACAATGTTTATAGCTTTCCTCCTCTTGTGTTATTTATTTTCAGATGTTGCTTAGATCCATTCAGTTTTTTAACCATAATTATAACAGCCTTCAAAAAAAACAAACATTAAAATATCATATTCCATGATCAAGCTATGAATGTCTCTGGTGGTTCCATATCAAGATGTCCCAGCGGCAGCATATAATAGGTGCTCAGTAAATAAATTACAAAGAAATTTGGAGAAGAAAGCAATGAGAGCATGTGCCCTTGACTCTTTTCCCTCCTATGGCCATCATGAGGCATCACTAAGGAAAGCATTCTTGGTATCCTGGAGGCTGAGCCTTAGGATTTTGGTTCTAAGGAAAGAGATGGTTCAGCATTTGAGTTTTAGGTCGGCAGAAGCTAGGATTCCAGTCATAGAGAGGAGGCCTTGTTTGTCCCTGAAGACCAAGAAGAAGTCTAGGATTCTGTACCTTCCCAAGGGTTTAGTTGATAAGATTCCCTCCAGCAAATAAATGTTCCATCATCCTACAGAGGCTTGCTGGTCCAGGTGACCTTGGAGGGAATGGGGAGCAGCTATGTGAGTGGGTTGAGTTGCTTCCAGCCTCCGAGATTAGAAGACGGCTGCCATAGGAGGTCCGAGAAAGCCTCAGCAGAGGGTTAACTACCAATTTGTTCTCTGATTGTCCATAAAGACAGAGGCTGCATTGTCTTTCCCAATTTTCTGTTTTTTCTTTGTTTAATTGGACTTCTCAGGGCATATATGCCATAATGAGACAAAGACAAATTACAATCAAGGGCATTAACAATCTAAGAGAAGACTAATCTGATTGTTTGGAACAGGCAAGTCCCTCCATTGAAATGGAAGCAATAGAAATGTCCGTCGAGAAATTTTATTTAAAAAATTGAACTCTCAAGTGAGTAAATTGGAACATATACAAAATGCTTCTGTTTAGAATTTAGGACACATAATCCATGGCTTTCAAAATCTAATAGGTGATTTAAAAAAGATGATGAAATCTGTTGAAAACAGGAATGGTAGACTGGAAGATCAATGGAAGAAACAGCTCTCATCACAAACAGGCAAATATATAGAATCCATGAGAGAAGGTGAGAGACAAAGAGGGCAGGTTCGGCACTCACATGCAAGCAATACAAGTTCCAGAGAGATGTAAAGAATAGAGGGAGGAATAGTAATGCTTATGGGGATGATAAAAGAAAATTTTACTAACCTCAAAAGGGACTTAAATGAAGAGATTGACTGAGTCCACTTAATCTTAGGCAGAATTTAAAAAAGACACTCTTCTGGGATATTCCTGAACATAAGAAAGTAAAGCATGTGTCATAAGCTTCCACCCATAAAGAACAAGTCACTTACAAAGAAAAGATCAGACTAGCATCAGATTTCTCATCCATAATCTTGAAAGTTTTAAGATTATAAAATAATAGTGACTAATTAGAACAGAAGGAGAGCAACACAGACAACATGCCATTTATCTGAGGAAAATTTCAAGAAAACGTTTCACATAATCAGTAATTGATTCATAATAGCAAGGCATAAATGAAGAATAGTGACAATATTGACAAGAGATTATGTAATTCATAAGTTAATATAAATGACTGAGAAATTTTGAAACAAATTGGTGATATAGTTATTAGATAATGGTTTTTGAAACAGAATAGGCATTATGTGAGGGAAGAAAATTAATAGCCTGGAACCAAAGTTTATCTTAACAAAATCTAAGAGTTGGGACATAGGAAAATGACTCCAAAAGTAATATTCTGTCTTGCTGGGCTGCAGTAAAATAAGGAAGCGTAAGAAGATTACCTCTCATATTCAAATATATTCATAATAATATAATAACATTAATTAGGAATAAAAAGATCATAGCTAATCAAAATAAAAATTCTAGTAGAACTTCCACATTATTAAGAGGGACAAAGGGAATGAACGAAAACTTGATTAACCTGAGAAATATAGGAAAGGGTAAAAGAAAAAAATATTAAAAAACCATAATGCATACTAAACATATAATGGAAAGAGTAAATTCACTCAGTTATTCCACTAAAAATGAATGGAATGAAATCCTTTTCCACCATAGAGGCAGCATGAATGGTGGTCATGTAATATTGTTATTAAGCTACTCAAAGGAAGACAAGGAAATATTTTATTAAGTGAATTAACTTATATGTGCAATTTCCTGGACTTACCTCTCTAGGTTAATTAATATATACACTATGCTGTGCAACTCCTTTTGTGAATATAGCTATTTCTGTTGCGTGTTACCTTAGTAGTGGGTAGTCTCTGTGTCAGACCTTTGGATTAGACTTCGCCTTCCACAAGCAGCCCACAGGTGGGATTTTGGGCAATGGGACACAGGGACCACATACAAATTCGGTGTCAAGTAGGCCAAGATCCCAAATATGTCTCTGCCCTGCACTTGCTGTACAATTTTCTGCAAGTGACTTCACCTTGGTGAGATTGTTTTTTCATCGGATGATACAAATGCCCATCTTGAACAGTGGTTGTGAGAATTGTTGATGCATATAGAATTTTTTAGAAATTTCTGGTACATAGCAGGAAGTCAGTGAATAGCAGCTATTTTATTATTTTCTTCTTTTTTCTGGTGTTCTAGACTCACCTAATATGCCTTCCCAAACAAAATTCACAGATTTGGGTAAGCCACATCATTAAGACTTGAATAGCTAGGAAGAATATGGAAAGACAGAGGAACACACATACCCTAGAGATCTCCCCAAACCTTGGAGTACAGCAAAAGGTGCACCTGCCCAAACAATGTATTTCATGCCAAATTGCGTATGTTCAAAGGCCAAACTTCAATTCAGCAGTGTCTATTCAAACCTGCTTAAATGTTCATCTGAACATTCTTGTTTGGTAGTCAACTGTATTTCATTTTTAAGAGTCGCTATGACAATAATTTGTTTCTCATGGTTATGATATTCCCTGAATGCCATTACTCATCATGATCATTGACTAGTTTACCCTTTTCTCTTTTGCTGTGTCCTTTAAATTTTTCATTTCGAATATATCTTGAAAAACTGTGTTTTAGAATTTCAGAATTTCATCTACTAACACTTAGTAGATGTTTGTTATGCATCGGGGATGTCAAAGGCAAGTAAAACATACTCCTTGGCCTTAACAAAACTCAGGCTATGATGAGAACACAAGCAGAGAAATAAATTTATTGTATAAGATACTAAGATAGAGAGAAACTCGGGTGCTAGGAGAGGATGAACAAGAAGTCTTTAACCCACACCTGGAGAATTAGCAAGGGAGTAACCTGGGAGCCTAGTCTTAAAGAAGGGTTAGATTTAGAAAGATGGAGTGGAGTGGAGTAGAGAGACTGGAGGGGTGAAAAATAAAGATGGCAAAGGAATAACGAAAGCAAAAGGCCAACACTTACCAATAGGTCTGTAGAGTGTGTGAATACTGATTTTAAAAAATAGTGAAATAATCCTTACTGGATACTTCTGGCATTGACTATTTCAAAGGCCCAGGACTCATGAATCTTTCACTCTTTCTTAACCAGAAGAACCTGTGATTCTGATTTTATCTGACAAAGTTGCTGGGGATTTGGTGTATCTGGGGACATGTTCCCGTGAAGGAAGAAAATTAGGATCTTCGGGATGGGGAGAAATGTATAGTTTTGAAAGCATCACATTTGTTATTTTCCCAAATGATAATCATTACCATAGACTGGGTTCTCACAAATGCATTCCCTGTCTTCAGAGTAGATCACTAAAGAGATCCACATCTACTAGTTTTACATATCTCCCTTTTAATCCCTGCTTCATTTTTCATGGATCTATTTCTCTTTGCCAGTTTTTGGTTTTTAAACCCTTGACTCTGATGGCACCATGGAGTTTTCCCAGTTGGTTGAAAGGCTTTACTGTGGGGGCTTGGGTTTCAATTTGTCTATGTTTGTATTTTGTTTTCATTTGTCACATACTCTCTGGCCACAATCCCTATGTTCTTCTGTCATAGAAAAGCTCACTCCTGGTCACAGTAATAGATTTTAGGCTTTTAAATCAACTGTTAGGACCAGCAGGATCAAAATAGATATTCAATTAGAACACTTACTGGCTAATAAAGTTCTCCTCCTCTTACCTCGAGATGTCAAAGCTGGTATAGACAGACCACTAGCCAGATTAATAAAAAAGAAAAGAGAGAATAACCAAATAGATGCCATAACAAACAATAAAGGGTATATCAGCACATATTACACAGAAATGCAAACCATCAGCAGAGATTATTACAAACAACTCGATGCACATAAAATGGTAAACCTGGAAGAAATGGATAAATTCCTGGACACTTGCCTCCTC
>CAUYQU010093744.1:0-10678 GCA_963574635.1 Cheracebus regulus | reverse complement strand
ACCCCAGCGTATAGTGCTCCCCTCCCTGTGTCCATGTGTTCTCATTGTTCAACACCCGCCTATGAGTGAGAACATGCGGTGTTTGATTTTGTGTTCTTGTGTCAGTTTGCTGAGAATGAAGACAATAACTGATGGCTACATATCTTCAGCCCATTAAAAAGAAAATTGGAGAATCTGTTCATTTTAGGCAAAAAATGATGATGCTTGATGCTTTGATCAAGAATGGTCATGACCTTATTTTATTTAATTTATACTGCATATATGTTATCAGTCCATTTTATTATATGACAACGTTAGTTGACAAAACATTAGGATACTGATCATCAATCAAACAAGCAACCCAAATAATGAATACCTAGATATATTAGTCAGCTTGGGTCACCATAACAAAATACCAGAGACTGTGCAGCTTAAACAACAAATATTCATTTTTTCAAAGTTCTGGAGGCTAAAGGAATGAGATCAGGATGCCAGCATGGTTGGGTTCTGGTGAGGGCTCTCTTCCTGTCTTGCAGACAGCTGCCTTCTCACTGTGTCTTCATGCAATGAAGATAAAAAGGGGAAGCAAGCTCTCTAATGTCTCTTCTCATAAGGATATTAAACCCATCATGAGGGCCCCACGTTTTTGACTTTACCTCATTCTGATTAACTTTCAAAGACCCCATCTCCAAATACCATTTCATTAATGGTTAGGCCTTTAACATAAGAATTTATGGGGATAAAACATTCAGTTTATAACCTTGCTGTATGCCAACAAGACCACCCAATTATAGATAGATTATTGGGCCAAAATACCCAGGCTTTTATTAATTAGTGGAGATTGAGGTAAGGATTCATGTTTAATGGCTTTAGGCAAGTCAACCCATTTTCTGAAGAATTGGTAATCCATTTGATTGACAGATGCTAAGCAGAGAGATTTCTGTTAAAGAGTTTTAAACATGACTCTCATGGCCTTGGTCAGATAATTATTAATACTGCACAGAAAAGGAAAGCCAAGAGTGATTCAGTTAGAGAAGCAGAAAAATGGAGCTCTTTCTTGCCATTTTCTATAACAAGGAGAAAATGTGGCCAGAAATTAGCAGAAAATATTAGATGAAAACAATGCCTTCCCAGGAACATAGTTAATATATTCAATATAAAGCTTAAACAGGTACATAAGCAAAGATTATAAATGCTTTAGTGGTTAATAAGTGTCCTGAAGCAAGAAATGTGTAATTGTGTTAGACTAAGTGGATTATCGTAGCAAAATCCAAAAATCTAGAAAAAAAATTCAGTTCTGGCCTGAACTGTATCTGTAATGTTAATAGTTAAGAATTATCCTCAAATTTCTAGGAAGGCAAAACTGCAGACTAAAGATTCATACTAGAAAACAATTTTAATACTAGAATTTTCTTGAGAAAATTGAGAATATTTCTCAGATATAAACTTGTATATTAAACTATGTATAGTTCCAATTACAAACTATGCTATTAGTGAAAGTCAATACATCGTTTTTCACCTTGATATTAAGTCCTGAGTTAAAATGCCACTCTAAGATTTCTTACATATGAATAGCTGCATCAGGTGGACTCTTCTTATTAGATTCAATTTTTAGGAACCCAGAGTGACCCAAAACAAAGCAGATTGCCCTCCTTATAATTTTTGTAGCCAAACATTTCTAAATATGATAATAACTGCTCAAAATAATAATGTTAATAGTAAGGATTAAAATAAAAAGTGCTAACAATTCTAATTTTAAAAAAAAGTGATGTTGACTATTTAGTTGTAAAAGATGCTGGTGGCCACTGATAAAGATGTCTGGAATCTTACTACACACCTAAGTTGCTATCTGAAGACAGAATACTGCAGAGGTTACCAAATATATTCTTTTTTTAACAAAATTTATTCCAATTTAAAATGGCATTCATTTCAGGAGAAAGATATGAAAAGTCAACTTCCATTGGTGTCTGGATTAAGGGTCAGGGTCAGTGGCTGCAGGAGGTGACACTGAGCCGCTCCTCAGCCCCTCCTCCCGTCCCCCAACGGGCACAACACATGCATTTCAAATGGTAAATGCTTTAAAAACAGCATTGTATAGAATATTCTTTTTTAAATAGATTAAGGTTGAAATTGTCTAAAATCAGGACTCGATATATATATATATATATTTCCCATTTGTTAGATATTCTATTCATTCACTATTTCCCTACTTACCCCTATTTCTGTTGTTCTTGTGCGTGACTGCAACATGAATCCACATGAATGACTCATCAACTACCGTGTCCCCTCAATCTCCACTCCTTTCCTCCAACAGTCTTTTCTTCAGCCCTACTGCAGCACTCCCAGGGCCTCGCCCTTGGTTTTGTCACTACCAGCAACCTCATCACCTTCGTAATTTTACTTTGAAGCATGCTATTTTCTCATTTCCACATCCTAGTTTTCAACCTTATGTGTACTTGTTTTCTCATGCCAACCATTCTGTGTGTGGTCAGCTAAACATATAATTTGTTGATCCGACAATCTTTTTATTACTTTTATTATACTTTTCTGTATTCGTCTGCTAGCGCTGTCCAATCACAGACAGGATGGCCTATGCAACAGAAAAATTTTTTTCTCACAATTCTGGAGGCTAAGACTTTGAGATCAAGAAGTCAGCAGAGTGGGGCGGTTTATTCTGAGGCCTCTTTCCTCTTCTTGTAAGGAAATGTGTCTTATTGGATGAAGACCCCCCCCCCATGGCCTCCTTTTAACAGACTTGCTTCTCTAAAGGCTGTATCTCCAAATACAGTCACATTCTGAGGTATTGAAGATTTGCATTTCAACTTAGAATTGAGTGGGGACACAATTCCACACTAACACTCTCTCATCTCCACAGCTCCCTCTTTATCCAGCTTAGATTCCATGGTCTATCCCTTCAGTCACTACTTTGTGAAATCCATCAGCCCCTTGACTCTATCTTCCTCTGCTACACTAACCTAGGAAAACCCCAAACCATGTGAACCCTATTATTTCTTTATTCCATACCTATGCCCATGTAGTATACCTTGCAGGAAATATATATATACATACACATATAGACAAGCCATTTGGCCTCCATTTAAAATAATAATAATCACAGGTCATATAACCATTTGTCTGGTGTTTTCTGAACCAACTCTATACTTTTTTGTATCACCTCAACTTCTACCACTTTCTTATCTCACCACAGTTTTAGCCTCCAATCTTGCCTCCTTCTATGTTGTAGGGGAAAATAGTTACACTTTGGGGACTCCCTTAAAGAATACCACCAAGTCTAGTGACCTATGCATGTCTATATAGACACTACCTGCCATACTCCCTGGCATAACTACATCTTATAGTAAGCCCTTCGGCTTCTTTTCTGGATTCCACCTTCTTTTGCCTAATCACAAATGGGGCTTCTTGGTTTTAACTGACCTATCTTTCATTATCAATTTATTTTTCCCGACAGGGTCACTTCTATCAGAATGTCAGCACGTTTAAGAATATGTTATTTTTTAAAGTGTCTTGACCTTCACCCACTGCCATATTTTTCTCCCCATAAATGTAAAATTTCTGAAAGTATTGGCCATTGTGGACTTCCTTGTAAACTAATCTCTCCTCAGCCCACTTTGACCAAGCCTCCATCTCCACCACTTTACTGAAACTGCCCTTCTCAGGGTCACCAGTGATATGTGTGTTGTCAAATCCAGGAGTCACTTTTCTGTATTCATTTTACTGAGATCATGGTAGGAATTTACACAGTTTGGTGGTTTTAGTTACTAAAACACCACCTCTTCTTGGTTTGGTAATACTCACACTCCTGGTTTTCCTCCTACCTCACTGACTGCTCCTGCTTAGACTTCTCTGATGGCCACCATCCCCTTCTGCTCAGTCTTTAAACCTTTGAGTGCCTCAGGGACTAGTCCTAAGCCCCCTACTTTTCTCTTTCTATACTTTCTCTAAGTTTTATCTCCAGTTCCAAGCCTTTAATACTATGCTTCTGCTGATAACTTATCTCTCTAAATGTTTATCATTTCCCTAAGTTCCAAATTCAGATTTCTTCAAGGGACTGGAAGAAAGCCAGTATGTGTGGCTTCCTCTATGTCAGGACATGGGGAGGGCAGCAAGGGATTAAGATTGACGATGAGTTCGTGTCCTCTGTAGGGACATAGATGAACCTGGAAACCATCATTCTCAGCAAACTGACACAAGAACAGAAAATCAAACACCGCAAGTTCTCACTCATAGGTGGGTGTTGAACAATGAGAACACATGGACACAGGGAGGGGAGCATCACACACTGAGGTCTGTGGGGGGGAACTAGGGGAGTGATATATATATCATATATATATAAGATTGAGATGCATGTCAGGGCCAGGTCATGTGAAGCACTGTATGAACTGTAAGGTGTTAGAGCTAATGTCCTACGGCATTGGGAAGCCAATGGAGAGTTTTATATTGGGATTGTGAGTTTAAATGGATTGTCTCAGTTGCTCCGTGGGTTTTGGGGAGGTTTGGGAGTAAGAGAGAGCAGGGAAATGAATCAGAGAATATTTCAGTAATCCAAGAGGAAGTTTTTCCAAGAAGTTTTGTGAAGTGGGCTTATAGATTAGGATGTTTCCTATTTCAAGGTCTTTGCACTTGTTTTTCTCTCTACTTGTAGTGCTCTGCCTTCAACTTTTATACATGAGTACATATTTTAACATTTGGGTCTCAGTTCAAATAGTCCCTCATTATTAAAGTTTTTCTGTCCACTTCATGTAAAGTGAGCTACCAATGACTTTTAAAATAATCGCCTTATGTTATTGTTGCCATAACACTTATAATCTGTTGATTATCTTTTGTTTGCCTATTTATGATGTTCCTTGCTTCCAAAAATGTAAGCCTCACAAGGAAAAGATTTTGTCTTTTTACCCCGTAAATCCCCCACACTTAAGCTAATACTTGTCTTTCTGTATAAATGTTTATGGATTCAGTGAACAAATAAATGAAATAATGAATTCTGCCTCAAGGAATTTGTCCTAATAAGATAACTGAACTGCACATACAAGGATGTCTATGATAGTACTATTCAAATAACAAAGGATTAGAAACAATCTAAATGACCAACAGATCAACTACTTAAATTGTATATTACCTATGTCACAGAATAATAAATAAAATAATAAGAACTGAATAGTGATTTATATTTATTGACTTGGGAAAATGTTAGCTAGATGTTGTTGAATGAAAAAAGCTATGTAACCAAACAAAGCCCAAAGTGTATACCCATTTATATAAAATTATGCATACTCAATATTATGTTGAACTATGCATTAATATACATGTGCATGTGGACAGATGTCTGGAATTATGTCTGGAAACATTAACAGTGATTATCTTTGAGAAATCTGGTACTGATTTTTACTTTGTTCCCATACATTTCTGAATCATTTCAATTTTTATAAGCATGTATTGTGTTCACGATCAGAAAAACAAAGACTAAAACTTCTACTACTAGCCTTTGGCTCATTAGACTGACAATCCTAGGATTTTTCCAAGTAATTTTTGAGGGAAAGAAAGTTTTTTAATATACTTCTTCTAAAGCTCTCTACTTAAAGTTTATTTACATTCCCCCTGTCTTGCTTTTCTTATTGTTATTTGAAATGTGGGAACACTGAAAGGATTGCAAAAAAATAAAAATAAAATAAATCAAAAAAAATATTATCAGGCTAAGCTTTTCAAAGTGTATTTTAATGTAGCATCAAGCATGTTCGCATTTTTATTACTGATTATGATGTTCAACAGCCTGTGACACAACAATTCAGACTTTTTGGCAGACAGAGCCCTGTTTCCATTTCTTTTAGTACAAGATGTAGGGTGTGGAAACTTTCTACTTCCTTGGAAACTCTTCTGAAAACGGGTTTTCACTCAGTGCAGCCTCTAAGTGTTTAAGAGGTGACTGAATTTCTGAAAGTGGTCTGACTGTTTTAGTGCTGCTGGCAACCACGGTAACTTTCACACTATGTGAAAGGGGGAAAAATCCATATTATTAAAAATTTGCCCTAGATCTCTTTCCCATATCCTTTTGTTTTCATACAAAGGCCAAAATATCAGGATAATTTTTCTATGGAAACATTTTAACTCAGCATCAAAATATTTGCTTATATGACTACATCTCTCAATAATAATGATCATATTAATCACTTATTGTTATTGAGAAGGCAACTAAAAAAAGGGAGAGAGAGATGCCTAAATTCCATGTAGGATTTTCTTTTCTTTTTTCTTCTTTTTTTGTTAACCTCTGTACTGCCAAATAGAATATCCATTTCTATTCAGTTTCCTGAGACTCAATAGGATGCCTAAATTCTATATACTTTTTATGAAAGAAAACAAACAATTTCATGTAATTAACCTTTTAACTGGGAAAAATATAACAAAGTTTTTCATATTAAAATAGTTTCTGTCTGATCCTATCATTTAGCAATTGGCTGGTGTATTCGTCCATGTCAGCTCCTATAACAAAATACCATAAACTAGGTGGATTGTAAAAAAACAGGTATTGATTTATCACGGTTCTGTAGGCTGGCAGATTTAGTGGCTGGTGAGGGCTGACTTTCTGGCTCACAGAGAGTACCTTGTTGCTGTGTCCTCACATGGTGAAAGGGATAAAAGGGCTCCCTGGGGTCTATTTTATAAGGGCACTAATCTCATTTATAAAGTCTCCACCCTCATGACCTAATCATCTTCCAAAGTTCCCACTTTCTAATACCATCACCTTGGGGGTTAGGATTTTAACATATTAACTTTGGGGGAACCCAGACCATTGCAGTTGGCTTTCCAGAAAAAGTCCTAAAACTAGGCAACTTTTATGTCTGATCTAGATATAGCCATTTGCTTTTGTGGAGTAACAAGTTAGCATTCCAACTCCCCAGACAGTCCTTTGGCATTCTCTGCTGATGGAATTCAAGAGGAAGCTGGCCATGAACTTTTGGGGACACTGTCTGTCCCTAGAGCTGTCTTTCCCACTGCCTGGAGCAAGGGGAAGAAGATAGGTAGACTGTGGTGAAGGATCCACATTATCCGACATGTTTTGGGGCATAATCGGAGATGGAACAGAGGTTTCCATCTCTGTGATCACTGATTTATTTTTCAATTCCAGTATCTCATCAGTTCCTTTGACTTTGATTATCAAGTCATCATTGATGCACTATACATCTTAATCCCCAGCTTCATTTCTCACTTCATTCTTGACCTTCAGGCCCATGTGGACAAATGCCTTCTTGAAAATTCAGCTCATCACAAATTGAATCCATCATATTCTCTGCAAATTTGATCTCTCTCTTTTGAGTTCTCTATATTGGTTGATATGCATCACTCAATATCCTTCAATGCTGATGTCTCAAATAGAAACTTAAAAGTCATGGTTAACTCAGTCATGATCAACAGACCTTCTTCAGGACCTGTAAATTCCACCTTGGCAATGTCCCTGTGTTCTCAGCTTTTTATTCTAAGTGTCATTTTCACAATCAAGTCCCACTTATCTCCTGTTAAGTCCAAGAATTGGCAAACTCTGGCCTGATTTAGCCCACTGCCTCTCTCTGAAACAAAGTTATATTGTACTGTTTGTGGCTGCTTTCACACTACAAAGTCAAAGTCCAGTAGTTATAATAGGGACTATATGACACATAAAGTCAAAAATATTGACTATCTAGCCCTCACTTTCATGGTCTAAACCATAGCAAAGCATCCAAAAAGTTTACATTGCTTACATAAAATACTCAGTAGGAGGAACCAATAGATAGTTATGCAGAGAAAAGGAAATAAACAAACACAGCCTTTCAACCCACAATAATAACCACTATAAATCTTTCTATGTTTTTTATGGGCACATATCATTAATATTTATTAATTATTATTAACATTTATTCCTTAAAATAATTGAATCTTATTATACACACTATTTTTCCTAACTTGAGTCTTATCTTTTAGGAATACTAAATGAGTTTTTTCCTGATAAATTTTTACAGTTATGTAATATTTAATATTATAAAGATTAGGGTTCTAAGGTTTTCTAATAGGTATTTTCAAATTACTTTCTGGATAGATTGCATATTTACATCACCACCAGGACTAGGATTTAAAGCTAAACTAAGTTTTAGCCTCTTGAATTCTAGCTAAACATAACTATCACTTCTTTATGATATGGTAACTCAAAGCTATTTTAATTTTTACCTTTATGATTAATTGTAAAATTTGAATATTTTATAATATGTTTAATAATCACCTGCATTTGTCTTTGTATGAATTGGTTAGGTTTATTATTTTCCACTTTGCAATTTCAGTGACCATCTTGACCTTAATTACTTACCAGTATTTCCAATAAAACAAAACTAACCATGGTCCACAAGATCACAAGATGTACAGTGATGCACAACATCAAGATTCTAGATATGATTCTTCTTAATTGACAGACTTGTGAAGTACATAACTAGTTGTCTTATGGTATCAGTCAATTCTCACACTGCTATAAAGAAATACCTGTGAGTGGATAATTTATAAAGAGAAGAAGTTTAATTGGCACATACTTCTGCATGTGGTACAGGAAGCATGACACTGGCACCTGCTCCACTTCTGAGGAGGCCTCATGAAACTTACAATCACGGTGGAAAGAGAAGGGGGAGCAGATACGTCTTACATGAAAGGGGAAGGAGCTGGCCAGGCGCAGTGGCTCATGCCTATAATCCCAGCACTTTGGGAGGCCGAGGCGGGTGAATCACAAGGTCAAGAGATCGAGACCATCCTGGTCAACATGGTGAAACCCCGTCTCTACCAAAAATACAAAAAAATTAGCTGGGCATGGTGGCACATGCCTGTAGTCCCAGCTACTCGGGAGGCTGAGGCAGGAGAATTGCTTGAACCCAGGAGGCAGAGGTTGTGGTGAGCCAAGATCACGTCATTGCACTCCAGCCTGGGTAACAAAAGTGAAACTCTATCTAAAAAAAAAAAAGAAAGAAAGAAAAAAGAAAGGAGAAGGAGCAAGAGAGAGTGAGGTGGGAGGTGCTGCACACTTTTAAACAACTAGATCTCACTTGAACTTACTCACTATCATGAGAACAGCACCAGGGGATGGTGCAAAACCACTTGTGAAAAATCCACCCCCAAGAACCAACCACTCCCCACCCGGACCCACTTCCAACACTGAGGACTACAATTTGACATGAGATTTCATGAAGACACACATCCAAACCATATCACTTATCCATAGACACTCAATATAAATAATAGTGTTAATAAAACAGCAATAATGATGTAAGCACTTTACATATGTTTACTCACTTTAAATCTCACAACAGAGCCATAAGTACATATCATCCCCATTTTATAGATAAGAAAACTGAGGCACAGACCACTTAAGAGCTCCAGGGGCTCGCTTGGCATCCAAAGCCATTCTCTTAACCATACACTATGCTACCTCCTATCCTACGCTGATGGTAAAAGTAGGAATCTTTTGTTTATCTTATTAGCCTCAAATATTGTGGATAGTGGTCCTTTAATTTTTTTTTGTTATATGTGTGTTTGTAGGAAATTTTTTGTTATATAAAAATTTCCTATGAATACATAGTTAAATATAACCACTTTTCATATTTCTTTTCTTTTTTTTCTTTCTTTTTTTTTTTTTTTTTGACAGAGTCTGGCTCTGTCACCCAGGCTGGAGTGCAGTGGTATAGGATCTTCACTCACTGCAACCTCCACCTCCTAGGTTCAAGCAATTTTCCTTCCTCGGCCTCCCAAGTAGCTGGAATGAGAATGACAGGCATGTGCCATCATGCCTGGCTAATTTTTGCATTTTTAGTAGAGACGGGATTTCGCCATGTTGGCTAAGCTGGTCTCGAACTCCTGACCTCAAGTGATCCACCGCCTTGGCCTCCCAAAGTGCTGGGATTACAGGCGTAAGCCACTACCCTCAGCCACATATTTATTTTCTTTCCTTCACATTATTTAGAAAGACAATCCCTAGCATAGAATTTACTTATTTTTTTCTATTTTGTCTATAGTTGTATTTTCACATAATTGTTATATATCTCTGATTGTAGAAAACTGAACTCCATGTTGTCAATTCAAATCATCACTCACTGAGGCATCATGTGTATTCTTAAAATCTCAACCTAGTCATGGAACATAGCTTCCCCAAAATCTTCAAAAACATTACAGATCATATGAAAAAAAAAAAGATAATTTTTTTAATTGTCTTTCAAGATCTTGTAGGATCTAGTTACAATCTACCTCTAATTCACTCTTTGCTATTTTTCCAATTTTCACTAAGTAAGTTATTCAGCATCTCCAGAAGATACCCCATATTTATATATATATAAGTATATATATATATATATATTATTTTTATATATATATATATACTTATATATATATATAATTGCACTTTAGGTCCTGGCATACATGTGCAGAACATGTAGGATTGTTGCATAGGTACATACAAGGCAATATGGTTTGCTGCCTCTATCCCCCTGTCACCCACATCTGGTATTTCTCACCATGTTATTCCTCCCCGACCTACACCCACACCACTGTCCCTCTCTTGGTCCCCCACAACAGACCCCAGTGTGTGATGCTCCCCTCCCTGTGTCCATATGTTCTCATTGTTCAACATCTGCCTATGAGTGAGAACATGTAGTATTTATTTTTCTGTTCTTGTGTCAGT
>CAUYQU010093739.1:0-67453 GCA_963574635.1 Cheracebus regulus | reverse complement strand
GGCCACATTACCCAATTTTCCTCTGCTTTCCATGTAAAAAAAACCCAGCAGGGCCCTGTATGGAAATTTATATATTTTACTGTAGGGTGCCTTTTTTTTTTTTTTTTTTTTGAGAAATGATTCAGAGCTGCAGAAGATCTTTTTCAAAAAAAAAAAAAAAGCCTTTTTAAGCTAATGACTGTTCCAGTTCTTGAGCATTAAATGCCATTTACAGGGTCAGTGAGTGGAATAAAAAGGAAAATGACAGCCTTTGAGGAGAGACATGGCTGGCATTTAACCACCAAAAAGCAGAAAAATGGAGGTATTTTTTAAAGAGCTGCAGAGTATAGTCTGCAATGAGAGGCAAGAGAGAAAAATGTGTCGTGACTTGGAAGAAAAGGATGAGGCGGTTGGGAGGAGGTATGAAAGCATGAAAAATAAAAAGGAGCTTACAGAGAAAAGAGAAAGGATGATTTCCTCACTGCTTTGGAAAGTTTCGTGGACTTCAAGTCTCAAGGTAGAGATAAGTGCACATACGTTTATCTCCCCTCCTTCCTAGAAACTCATTAGGATGACCAAGAAGATGCAAAATAAAAAGAATGTGTACAGCAGCACTGAAAAATAAGAAGAGTGGAGCCGAAGAAGAAAGTGTAAGGCACAACTGGACAACGTGAAGCATGCGTCAGTCAGGGCTCTCCAGAGAAACAGAACCAGCTGGATGGAGATACATGTTTTATGCTTATAAGGAATTGGCTCACAAAATTATGGAGACTAACAGGTACCAAGATCTTCAGAGTTAGTCAGTCATCTAAAGATCGAAGACAGCCAATGGTACAATTGCAATCCAAAAGCCAGAAGGTACAATAGGCAGGAACAGCTGATGTTTCTATTCAAGTCAGACGACAGGAACAAGCCAATGATCAAATCTGAAAACAGAAAGGAGAAATTCTTCCCTACTTGGGAGAAGGTCAGTCTTTTCATTGTATTTAAGACTTCAACTGACTAGATGTGGGGCACTCACATTAGGGGAGGGCAATTTACTTCACTCAGTCTACTGATGTAAACGTTAACCTCATCCCTCTCCCCCTATGAAAGAAAAACCCTTACAGACAACACTCTATAATGTTCAGCCAAATATCTGGGCACTCCACAGCCCAGTCAAATTGACATATAAAATTAATCATCAAAAAGCACATCTTATTTTTAAGAGGGAAATGCTGATCAATGGTGCCCAGCACAAAATTTTATAACTAAAATTGGGTTGGAGGATAGGGGCTGTCTACAAGGAAGCATCTCCACCTGAGGACAGTAGCAGACGAGACCATGGGCAGTGGCAAGGCCTTCTTGGCCCAGATGAGTGGGCCAAAATACCACTTATCTCCAGGTAAATTAACACTGCACCCAGGGAGGAGAAAACTTGTATGTAAGCTACCAGCGCACAAGGTGATATGGGGAAGAATGTGCTGAGTACAGCTGTAAACATGCCTCACTCTTTCATCTCACTCTTTCATCTTTCCTTCTTGGCAAAGCAAGAAGGAAGTAAAACATAAACTAGGGAAAATGAGTTTTCCCTGTTTCTCTTTTCCAGAGATTAAATAGTTTGAATACAAGGCCCTGGAATTTTGGAAAAAAGCCATCACAAATTGTGATACTGAATTAATAAAAAAAAATTACCTCTTAATGAATGAGCAAAGGATAAAAGAATCACCAGATCGCAGTAGACTGAATAATCCAGATAGATCTTTTGAGGAATCAAACATTACTGTGAAAAGTCTTCTCCAGGAACCAGAAGACAATTTTTAACAAATCTCTAGATCACTCTCACAAAATTGCTCAAGAAGACATTATATCTATGCAGAGAGAGAACTCTAAAGTCAAAACATTAGGCTAAATTGCATAAAATTATCGATGTTTGATCATTTTGACCAACAAAACTAGATTGCCTATTATTGAAAAACTGAAGAGCCAAGGCGCTTGGGTATGGATAGAAATAGATCTAATGGATATAAGAAGAAGAATTAAGTAGATATGCCCCCCAAAATTAAATGACGTAGTGGTTAGTTTGACAAGTTATGGCAGGATTTAGAGGTAAAGGATAAAGAGATTAAGATGATTAGCAAATGTATTTTTAAAATTCCTTGCCATTTCGTATCCACTAGGATGCCTAAAATCAAAATGGCAGATTATAACAAAGTTGGTGAGGCTGTAGAGAATCTGCAGCCCACATACACTGCTGATGGGAATGTCAAATGATATAGCCCATTTGGAAGATAGCCTGACAGTTCCTCATAAGGTTAAATAAAGTTATGACCTAGTAATTTCATTCCTAGGGATGTGAAAGAAAAACATATCCACACAAAAATATTGTACATTAATGTTTATAGCAGTATTTTTAAAAAGAGCCAAAAAGTGGAAATGATCCAAATGTCCATCAACTGAAGAATGAATATGTTATAGTCATACAATGGACTATTATTTGGCCATAAGAAGGAATGAAGTACTCATATATAATATGATATGGGTAAATCTTGAAAATATTGTCCTAAGCAAAAGAAGACAGTCACAAAAGATCACATGTTGTATGATTCTATGCATGAAATGTCTAGAATATATAGATCTATAGAGAAAAAAGCACAATAGTCTCCTTTTATCCAGTTTTCTTGAGGTTTCAGCTACACACAGACAACCATGGCCCAAAAATATTAAATGGAAAATGCCAAAAACAACTAATGCTTAAGTTTTGAATTGTGTACTGTTCTAAGTAACATGATAAAATCTCTCAGTCTGGCTCCATCCTGCCTGGGACACAAATCTTCCCTTTTTCCAGCATATTCACACTGTGTACTCTACCCACCTGCTAGTCATTGAGTGGCCATCTCAGTTATCAGATCAACTGTCATAGTATCACAGTACCAAATTCAAGTATCCCTTATTTTACTTAATAATGGCTCCAAAAATGCAAGAGTAGTGATGTTGGCATATTGCTGTAATTGTTCTACTTTATTATTATTGTTAGTCTTTTACTGTATCTAATTTATGAATTAAACTTTATCATAGGTGCGACAGTAGAGGTAAAATACATAATTTATATAAGGGTTGGTACTATACATTGTTTCAGGTACCCACTAGGGCTCTTAGAATATATCCCCTACAGATACAGAGGTTGGGGGAGTACAGTGGTATATTAGTGGTTGTATGTGGCTAAAGGGAGGAGGGTGTGGAAAGCTGAGTGACTGCTCAGGGGCATGGGGTTTTGTGAGGGGCGCTGAAATTATACTAAAATTGACCGTGGCAATGATGGTCACATTACTCTGATTAGAGGGAAAGGAAAGTGCTGTTCTATGGAAAGGGAGAGAAGGAGGGGGAGAAAAAGAACAGAAACATGGCAGTCAGCTGTTGGGACGGCAACACTGCAGACAGCTCCTAGGCGACCTGCCACCCACACTGCATCATGGCTCTGAATGCCCGCATGGTCTCACAGTCTGGGCATTACCCCTAGCTGCAGGTGGTACCCTGAAACTAGCCTACGAGGTGGCATAGCTGAAATCTGGCTGTGGTGACTGTGGCCACAGGAGCTAGCTCTCTGCCCTGCCCTGTTGAGAGTGACCAACGCCATGAAGCCAGAGTTTTCATGCCCCAGGAAAGAGCCATGTCAGGAAGGATCTGATGGAGGAGCCAGCAGCAGAAGCAATACAGGAACTTAACAGGAAAACTAAAATCTATGGGCCGTTTGAGAGAAGTGACAGGCTGTAGCCTACACTGTGAGACAGGTGAAAAAACAAAAAAAAAAAACCACCCCTCATCTCCAGGTAGGTTAACACTGCACCCAGAGAGGAGAAAACTTGTGTGTAACCTCAGCCATCTCCATTGCCTGCAACACCCTGGCTAGTCAGGGGGCTTTGAGTCTGCCATGTGACCAGTTCATTACTACTACAACCAGCATTTGAGAGAGCCAACACGCTAAGGCTATCTATAACCAAGGAATCTCAGAGTTTATGTCTCCCTGCTTCTACCCTCATCAGAGCTGGTGCTGGTACCCACTGCTGGGAGACTTGAGGACAGGTCACACGTCTGGATTCCTTGCAGACGTTCCTCAGCACCATACTGGGGTACGGCAGTCCCACGGGGCAGCTAGACCCAGAGGAGTAGCAGCATTTACCCAAGTCTGGCTCTCAAGGATGCCTACTCCTAGGGGAAGGGGAAGTGCAACACATTAATGGAACACCTTATGAGACCAAATAACTCAGACAGCAGGTCTTGAGTCCCAGGTCTTTCTGCTGGTGGGATGGTGGGAGGTTTTTTCAGCTGAGGCACAGTTGCAGTGCTGGACACAACAGGGCAAGTCTGCAGCTCTACCCCAATGGTCAGGCAGTCCTGGTTCTCACGAAAGGTCTTAGAGAAGGGGACTTCTTTTCCCCCTCACCCACCACTGCAGACGCAGACACAGCTGAGGTTTTTCCCACAGGAGCTTAGCAGGGGTGTACCTATAGAAAAGCCTCTCTGGAACAGCTCAGTGTGACTGTATCCCCAGAGGAGGACACCTTTCAGGTGCAGGCTTGCAAGAGAAGTAGCCTCACAATTCCTCTCTACTTGGAATATGAGCATTCCTGCAGATTAAAAGAGATGCTTGTGTGATCTGAATACCCAGAACACTGGGTCAGGAGTGTGTCTGGGAAGTGGATAGCTGTCTTGCTGGCCTGGCAGGGAGAGCTGAGGTGGCTCCAGTCCTGTCCTCTGATAAGGCCTCAATGCATTTCACAAAGAGTTTCCCAAGCCACCTCTGTCAAGGACTTACTATTGGGTATTGCATTTACACAGCTGCTTTAGTCATAGCCACTTTTTACCCATAAACACTCCATTATTGGCCTGAAGCCTCAAATATTCAACCCAGTAAATAAAATACTGAGGAAAAAATAATATTTTTTAAAAAGTGTACACCACTGGTGAATGAGATACACTTTAAGAGATCTCTGCCATTCCAACACTACAGGAGACAGTGAACTTGTTCATACACTAGCACATTGCCACTACAACCATCATCTGAGAAAGCCATTATCCAGAGACTTTCTACAACCAAGGAACTCATAGAGTCTTCACCCCTGAACGCATCAAGAGCCAAATTAGGCTACAATAAACATTAGAGTCACATCCTTAAGGGAGAAAGAAAAGAATTAAAACAAGCCACACAGTCAAATAAAAAATAATTCAAGAATAATAAGAAGGAATAGGCTATCCAAATGGGTAAATGTCATATTTACCAGAAAAGTAATTCTGGTAATATGACAAATGGAGTTCTGTAACATGCTGAAAAGATCACACTACCCTCAAGCAATGGATCCAAATCCAAGATGAAATTTTTGCAATATCAGATAAAGAATTCAATAAGTTTATTATTAAGATACTCAAGGAGGTACAAGAGAAAGATGAAAACCAATATAAAGAAATTTAAAAAACATTTCAGGATATGAATAAAAAATTCTCTAAAGAAATATCTTAAAGAAAAACCAATCAGAACTTCTAGAAATGAAAGACACACTTTAGGGAATTACAAAATGCAGTGTAAAGTTTCAACAATAGACTAGAACAAGTAGAATAAAGAATTTCAGAGCTCAAAGAGCAGGCTTTATAGTTAACTGAATCAGACAAAATATGAATCAAAAGAAATGAACAAAGTGCCCAGGAAATATGGGGTTATGTAAAATGGCCAAACCTAACAATAATTGTTGTTCTTGAGGAAGCAGAGAAAGCAAAAAGTTTGGAAAACTTACTGGAGGGAATAATTGAAGGCAAATTCTGGGACCTTGCTCAAGATTTAGGTATCTAAATACAAGAAGCTCAAAGAACTCCTGGGAGATTCACTGGAAAAAGGTAATCATCAAGGCATGTAGTCATTGCCTATCTAAACTGAACACGAAAGAGAATTCTAAGAGCAGTGAGACAAAATCATCAGGTAACCTATAAAGGAAAACATATCAGACTAACATCAGACTTCTCAGCAGAAACCTTACAGGCCAGACGGGACTGGGGTCCTATCTTTAGACTCCTTCAACAGAGTAACTGTCAGCCAAGAATTTTGTATCCAGCAAAGCAGTTTCACAAATGAAGGAGAAATAAAGTCAGACTGAGAGAATGTTATCAACAGACAAGCCCTGTAAGAAATACTAAAAAAGTTGTACATCTTGAAACAAAAAGTTCAATGTACATCAAAATAGAACTTCTTGAAAGCACAAAACTCACAGGGCCTATAAAACAATAACAAAATGAAAAAAAGTATCCAGGTAAGAATTAACACGATGAATAAAACAACACCTCATATCTCAATATTAATGCCGAATATAAATAGCCAAAATGGTTCCACTTAAAAGATACAGATTGACAGAACAGATTAAAAAACGAATTACAAACCAAGTATCTTCTGTCTTCAAGAGACTCATCTAACACATAAAGATCCATATATACTCTCAAGGTATACATTCCAGGCAAAACAAAACCAAAAGTGAACAGGAATAGCTATTCTTATAAGCCAGTAAAAGAGACTTTAAAGCAACAACAGTATTGTATAAGATTCCTATAATTCTGATATGTCTCAGTATATATTATCAGTAATAATTATAATTACTACATTAAATTGTTGTGTATCACAGACATGACCAAATTTCCTTGTTGAATGCATCTTTAACTATATCTTTCCTGAGACTTCTGTTCCATGGAAAATTTTTGTCTTGTTTTGATCTTTTTCAAAAGACAGTTTATAATTAAATATAGGACTCTGACAGATACTCTTGAATTCAGATCTCTGATAACATTAGAAATTGCGCCATCGGAATAGAGGGAAAAAAACTTCTAGTACTCTGGAGAACTGCTGTGTTAAACATTGCTAAACGTTGCTAATCCTTTTGTTTTTCAGAATCAAAAAAATTCTTTTGAGCTATCTACTACTTTGAGCAATTGAGTAAAATGTATACTCCTGGGAACAAAATTTGGAGCATATTCCTTTCTCTCTACCTGATTTCTCCATAATTTTAAAACTATCTGTAAGTATTCACAACTTATGGCAGTGTAGTTATTTGCTTAAGAGCAATAAGAATCTGTTTTATTTTGTAACAGGACAAAGTTGGAGAAATTATTTATTTTACCAAGGCTCTGACTGGAATGAGATGGTTTAAAGAATCAATGTTGACTTATACAGCCAATGAAGTCCCTCAGGAAAGCTGGCCTCATACCTTGTCTATGCAGTCCCTGAACAGGGTTCCTGATCTGTGGTAAGTAAAGAATGTCACTTTCTGACAGACCCCAGGAGCCCAAAGTTATCGTGAGACCTCATGGTGAGGAATTCATCAAATTCATACAGGTACTTGCAGCCAGGTATGGGTTGGGTTTAAGGTTTTCAAGTATAATTCTGGATTTCTTACAGAACAAATTATCAACAAAGGCAATTTTCAAATGGAGACCATATGGTAAATAATTATTTATGCTGATATTTTGCAAATGTTTTCTTGCAATTTAGACCAAATCCTAAATTCTTTGTTGGCTACAAGTTCCCATGCTAATGATTTCAAATCTTCATTTTTAAAACTGGGAATTGCACTCCTTATCCTAGAATCACTATTAACCTACAGTACACTGACAACTTAAATGCTGTACTAAAACTATAAATGAAAATACTAACACCTTTGTCATAAAAGCCCTGGAACCATAGCCTGACCTGCAGGAGTATTTTCAGACAGCTCAGATAGCTGCAAAATGGGTCCACTTCTCTCACCTTGGGGTCAACACCTACCCCCACTATGCCCTGTCAGCAGGAAGAAGTCACAGCAGTCCTCATCCTTTTTCCATCTTCATTAGCTCACACTTTAAGATTAAGGTGTCATAAAACCCTAAGGGAGGGATTGAAACTTCCACTGCAAAATTATAACTGAGGCAATGAAAGAGATCTGACCTAACCAACTCTATGTTGCTCCTGAACTCCAAGCTGATCTTGTTCATTCCTAGGCATAGGCCAAACTAACTTCGGGAGGAACTTAGTTTATAGTTTGAAAAAAGACAGCCCTTTCCCAAAACAAACTCTCTTTTTTGCCTGGGGACTAGACTGATTTTGTAGGATTAACAAATTAGCCAAAGGATAAGGAATTATGGTTTAGGAGTCATGCAGCTGGAGGCTGCAAGATTCTAAACCTCTCCAAATTGCTCCTGGGGATAACATCACTATTGTAAAACCTAAGATCAGTACTTAAAATGCTCAGTGGATCTTTTGTACTCAGTGAATCAGCTGGCACCACCCAGATTGGTAAACTGGCTCATCTGGTCTTGTGGCCCCTGACCAGGAAGTGACTCAGCACAAGAGGACAGCTTCTACTCCATAGAAGGAAAGTTGTCCTCATACCTTGTCTATGATTTTTATCTCTGACCTGACCAATCAGAATTCCCTACTTACTGGCCCCCCCATCCACCAAATTATCCTTACAAACTTCAATCTCCCTCTGCTGGCAAGATGACCAAATAGTAACAGCTCCTGTCTGCAGCTCCCAGCGAGACTGACGCAGATGGCAGATGATTCCTGCTGAAGAGGGAGACCCAGGCATCTTAAATCAATTTCCCCTTTTCATTCCTAAGACTGTAAACTGAAACCTTTTCATATGTAATTCCTGAGACTGTAAACCAAGACCCTTTTCATATGTTAAGCTATAAACCTAAGATTCTTCCACATGTAACATCTAAAGTATAAGCCTATATAAAGACGGAACCTTCCTTTGTTAGGGGAGCTTGGCTGTTAGGAAACTATGCTGCCTTGCTCCCGGCCAAATAAACCCTCCTTCCTCCTGTATTTGGTGTCCAAGAGAAACGTTTCCCATGGCCGCTCCTGCTACACTGCATTTCTAACTGAGGTAGCCAGTTCATCTCATTGGGACTGGTTGGACAGTAGCTGCAGCCCACAGAGGATGAGCCAAAGCAAGGTGGGGCATTGCCTCACCAGGGAAGCACATGGGGTTGGGGAATTTTCCTTTCCTAGGAGAACTGGCTACCTCAGTTAGAAATGCAGGATACTTGTACCTGCCAGCTCTTGCTGGCATCTGGCAGGTGTCCCTCTGGGACAAAGCTTCCAGAGGTAGGAACAGGCAGCAATCTTTGTTGCTCTGTAGCCTCCGCTGTTGATACCCAGACAAAGAGGGTCTGGAGTGGACCACCAGCAAACTCCAGCAGACCTGCAGCAGAAGAGCCTGACTGCTCAAAGGAAATCTAACAAACAAAAAGTAACAGTATCAACATCACCAACATCAAAGACCAAAGGTACATATATCCATGAAGATGGGGCAAAACCAGTGCTAAAAGGCTGAAAATTCCAAAAACCAGAATGCCTCTTCTCCTCCAAAGGATCACAACTCCTCGCCGGCAAGGGAACAAAACTGGAAGGAGAGTAAGTTTGATGAATTGAAAGAAATAGGCGTCAGAAGGTGGGTAATAACAAACTTCTCCAAGCTAAAGGAGCATGTTCTAACCCAAGGCAAGGAAGCTAACAACCTGGAAAAAACAAAGATGAATTGTTAACTAGAATAAACACCCTAGAGAAGAACATAAACGGCCTGATAGAGCTGAAAAACACAGCGTGAGAACTTCATGAAGCATCCACAAGTATCAATACCCAAACCAATCAAGTGGAAGAAAGGGTATCAGAGACTGAACGTCAACTCAATGAAATAAAGCACAAAGACAAGATTAGAGGAAAAAGAGTGAAAAGAATGAACAAAGCCTCCATGAAATATGCAACTATGTAAAAAGACCAAATCTACATTTGATTGGTGTACCTGAAAGTGACGAGGAGAATGGAACCAAGTTGGAAAACACTCTTTAGGATACTATCCACGAGAACTTCCCCAACCTAGCAACACAGGCCAACATTCAAATTCAGGAAATACAGAAAACACCACAAGGATATTCCTTGAGAAGAGCAACCCCAAGACACATAATCGTCAGATTCACCAAGGTCGAAACGAAGGAAAAAATGTTAAGGGCAGCCAGAGAGAAAGATCAAGTTACTCACAAACGGAAGCCCATCAGACTCACAGCGGATCTCTCAGCAGAAACCCTACAAGCCAGAAGAGAGTGGGGGGCAAATTTCAACATACTTATAGAAAAGAATTTTCAACCCAGAATTTCATATCCAGCCAAACTAAGCTTCAAAAGCGAAGGAGAAATAAAATCCTTCACAGACAAGCAAACGCTGAGAGATTATATCACCACCAGGCCTGCCTTACAAGAGCTCCTGAAGAAAGCACTAAACATGGAAATGGAAAGGAACAACTGGTACAGGTCACTAAAAAAATGCCAAAATGTAAAGACCATCAACTCTATGAAGAAACTGCATCAACTAATGGGCAAAATAACCAGCTAGCATCATAATGACAGAATCAAATTTATATATAATGATATTAATCTTAAATGTAAATGGGATAAATGTCCCAATTAAAAGACACAGACTGGCAAATTGGATAAAGAGTCAAGACTCATCAGGGTGCTGTATTCAGTAAACCCATCTCACATGCAGACATACATAGGCTCAAAATAAATCAATGAAGGAAAATTTACCAAGCAAATGGAGAGACTCAAACTAAAGGGACAGAGGAAGATTTACCAAGCAAGTGGAAAGAAAAAAAAAAAGGCAGGGATTGCAATCCTAGACTCTGATAAAACAGACTTTACACCAACAAAGATCAAAGGAGACAAAGAAGGGCATTGCATAATGGTAAAGAGATCAATGCAACAAGAGGAGCTAAGTATCCTAAATATAGACGCACCCAATGTAGGAGCATCCAAATTCATAAAGCAAGTTCTTAAAGCCCTACAGAGAGGCTTAGACTCCCACACAATAATAGAGGGAGACTTTAACATTCTACTGTTAATATTAGACAGATCAATGAAACAGAAAATTAACAAGGATATCCAGGACTTGAACTCAGCTCTGGACCAAGCGGACCTAATAGACATCTACAGAACTCTCCACCCCAAATCCACAGAATATACATTCTTCTCAGCACCACATCATGCTTATTCTAAAATTGACCACATAATTGGAAATAAAACACTCCTCAGCAAATGCAAAAGGATGGAAGTCATAGCAGTCTCTCAGACCACAGTGCAATCAAATTGGAACCCAGAATTAAGAAACTCAATCAGGACTAAGAAAACTGCACAACTACATGGAAACTGAACATCCTGCTCCTGAAAGACTACTGCGTAAATAATGAAATGAAGGCAAAAATAGCCATGTTATTTGAAACCAATGAGAACAAATACACAACGTACCAGAATCTATGGGGCACATTTAAAGCAGTGTGTAGAGGAAAATTTATAGCACTAAATGCCCACAAGAGAAAACAGGAAAGATCTAAACTTAACATCCTAATAGCACAATTAAAAGAACCAGAGAAGCAAGAGCAATCAAATTCAAAAGCTAGTAGAACACAAGAAATAACTAAGATTAGAGCAGAACTGAAAGAGATAGAGATATGAAAAACCCTTCAAAATATAAATGAATCCAGGATCTGGTTTTTTGAAAAGATCAACAAAATAGACCTCTAGCCATATTAATAAAGAAGAAAAGAGAGACAAATCAAATCGATGCAATAAGAAATGATAGAAGGGATATCAGCACCAATCCCAAAGAAATACAAATTACCATCAGAGAATACTGTAACTACCTCTATGCAAATAAATTAGAAAATCCAGAAGAAATGGATAAATTCCTGGACACACGCACCCTCCCAAGACTAAACCAGGAAGAAGTTGAGTCCCTGAATGGACCAATAACAAGTTCTGAAATTGAGGCAGCAATTAATAGCCTACCAACCAAAAAAGTCCAGGAGAAAAAATTCACAGCTGACTTCTACCAGAGGTGCAAAGAGGGACTGGTACCATTCCTTCTGGAACTATTCCAAACAAAAGAAAAAGAGGGAATTCTCCCTAAGTCATTTTATAAGGCTAGCATCATCCTGATACCAAAACCTGGCAGAAACACAACTAAAAGAGAAAATTTCAGGTCAATGTCCCTGATTAATATTGATGTGAAAATCCTCAATAAAATACTGGCAAACCAAAACCAGCAGCTCAACCAAAAGGTTGTCTACCATGATCAAGTCGGCTTCATTCCTGGGATGCAAGGCTGGTTCAACATATGCAAATCAATAAACGTAATTCATCACATAAGCAGAACCAATGTCGAAACCACATGATTATCTCAACAGATGCAGAAAAGGCTTTTGACAAAATTCAACAACTCTTCATGATAAAAAATCTCAATAAGCTAGGTATTGAGGGAATGTATCTCAAAATCATAAGAGCTATTTATGACAAAATCACAGCCAATATCAAACTGAATTGGCAAAAACTGGCACAAGACAAAAATGTCCTCTCTCACCATTCTGTTCAACATAGTATTGGAAGTTCTGGCCAGGGCAATCAGACAAGAGAAAGAAATAAAGTATACCTAATTAGGAAAAGAGGAAGTCAAAGTGTCTCTATTTGCAGATGACCTGATTGTATATTTAGAAGACCCAACATCTCAGCCCAAAATCTCCTTAAGCTGATTCGGCAAAGTCTCAGGATACAAAATCAATGTACAAAAGTCACCAAGTATTCCTATACACCAATAATGGACAAACAGAGAGCTAAATCATGAGTGAACTCCCATTCACAAGTGCTACAAAGAGAATAAAATACCTAGGAATACACTAACAAGGGATGTGAAGGATCTCTTTAAAAAGAACTACAAACCGCTGCTCAAGGAAGTAAGAGCAGACATAAACAAATAAAAAAACTTTCCATGCTCATGGTTAAGAAGAATCACTATCATGAAAGTGGCCATACTGTCCAAAGTAATTTATAGTTTCAATGCTACCCCCATCAAACTACCATTGACTTTCTTCACAGAATTGAAAAAAACTGCTTTAAATTTCATATGGGACCAAAAAAGAGCCCATATAGCCAAGACAATTCTAAGCAAAAAGAACAAAGTGGGAGGCATCATGCTACCTGACTTCAAATGATACTACAAGGCTACAGTAACCAAAACAGTATGATACAGGTACCAAAACAGAGATATAACCAATAGAACAGAACAGAGGCCTCAGAAATAACACCACACATCTACAACCATCTGATCTTTGACAAACCTGACAAAAACCAGCAATGGGAAAAGGATTCCCTATTTAACAAATGGTATTGGGAAAACTGGCTAGACATATGCAGGAAGCTGAAACTGGATCCCTTCCTTACACCTTATACAAAAATTAACTTAAGATGGATTAAAGACTTAAATGTAACACGTACAACCATAAAAACCCTAGAATAAAACCTAGGCAATACCATTCAGGACATTAGCATGGGCAAAGACTTCATGACTAAAACACCAAAAGCAATGGCAACAAAAGCCAAAATTGACAAATGAGATCTAATTAAACTAAAGAGCTCTGCACAGCAAAAATAACAGATAAACAACATTCTACCCAAGAACTGCAGAAAATATCATCAGAGTAAACAGGCAACCTACAGAATGAGAGCAAAATTTTGCAATCTACCCATCTGACAAAGGGCTAACATCCAGATTCTACAAAGAACTTAAACAAATTTACAAGAGAAAAACAAACAACCCCATCAAAAAGTAGGCGAAGGATATGAACAGATACTTCTCAAAAGAAGAAATTTATGCAGCCAACACACTATGAAAAAAATGCTCATCATCACTGGTCATTAGAGAAATGCAAATCAAAATCACACTGAGATACTATCTCATGCCAACTGGACTGACATTCATTAAAAAATCAGAAACAACAGATGCTGGAGAGGATGTGGAGAAATAGAAATGCTTTTACACTGTTGGTGGGAGTGTAAATTAGTTCAACCATTGTGGAAGACAGTGTGGTGATTCCTCAGGGATCTAGAACTAGAAATACCATTTGACCCAGCAATCCAATTTCTGGGTATATACCCAAAGGATTATAACTTACTCTATTATAAAGACACATGCACACATACGTTTATTGCAGGACTATTCACAATAGCAGACTTGGAACCAACCCAAATGCCCATCAATGATACACTGGATAAAAAAAAAATGTGGCACATATACACCATGGAATACTACGCAGCCATAAAAAAGGATGAGTTCATGTCCTTTGCAGGGACATGGATGAAGCTGAAAAACATCATTCTCAGCAAACTAACACAAGAACAGAAAATCAAACACCGCATGTTCTCACTCATAGATGTCAGCTGATCAATGAGAACTCATGGATACAGGGAGGAGAACATCACACACCAGGGTCTATCAGGGGTAGAAGGTGGGGGAAGGGATAGCATTAGGATAAATATCTAATGTAGATGATGGGTTAATGGGTGCAGCAAACTACCATGGCACATATATACCTATGCAACAAACCTGCACATTCTGCACATGTACCCTAGAACTTAAAGTATAATAATAATAATAATAATAATAAAATTTCCATTCTCAAATTCTTGGGAAGACTGATTTGAGTAATAATAAAACTATAGCCTTCACAAAAAATAAAAATAAAAAAAGACAAAGTCATTATATAATTTTTAAAAATCAATCCCAAAATCCCATAGGAAGTTATTGTAATCCTAAATTTATATGCACCTAACACTGGGGCTTCTAGAGTCAAAAAACAACTACTACTAGACCTAATAAACAAGAGAGACAGCAATACAATAATAGTGGGGGACTTCAATACTCCACTGACAGCACTATACAAATCATCAAGACAGAAAGTTAAAGTAACAATGGACTTAGACTACACTCGAGAACAAAGGGACCTAGAAGATATTTAGAGAACATTCTACCCAAGAACTGCAGAAAATATATTCTTCTCATCAGCCCATGGAAGATTTGCCAAGATAGTATACAAAAAAAGTTCAATAAACTTCTTTAAAAAATCAAAATCATATCAAGTATCTTCTCAGACCACAGTGGAATAAAACTAAAAAATCAACTCCAAAAGGAAACCATAAAACTATACAAATACATGGAAATGAAACAATTTTCTCCTGCATGATTTTGGACTTAACAATGAAATCAAGATGGAAATTAAAAACTCTTCAAAGTGATTGTATGACACAATGACACAACTCATCAAAATATCTGGAATACAGAAAAAGCAGTGCTAAGAATAAATTTTATAGTGCTAAATGCCTACATCAAAGAGTCTGAAAGATTACAAATTAACAAAATAATGTTACACCTCAAGGAACTAGAGAAATAAGAACAAACTAAACCTGAAGCTAGCAGAAGAAAATAAATAGCAAAGATCAGAGCAGAACTCAGTAAAATTGAAACAAAAATAATACAAAAGATCAATGAAACAAAATACCTGGTTTTTTGAAAATATAAAATTGATAGACTATTAGCTACATTAACCAACAAAAGAAGAGAGGAGATTCAAATTAGCTCAATTATAAATGAAACCTGAGGCATTACAACTGACACCACAGAAATACAAAAGATCATTTAAGACTACTACAAATACCTCTAGGTACACAAACTAGAAAACCTAGAGGAAATGGATGAATTTCTGAACATACACAACCCTCTTAGATTAAATCAGGAAGAAACAGAAACCCTGAAGAGACCAATAACAAGCAGAGAGATTGAACCAGTAATTTTTAAAATGCTAGCAGAATAAAAGCCCATGGCCAGATCAGTTTACAGCTGAATTCTCCCAGACATTCAAAGAATTGGTATCAATCCTACTGAAACTATTCCAAAAGACTGAGAAAAAACTCTCCCTAAAGTATTCCATGAAGCCAGTATCACCTTGATATCAAAACCAGGAAAGGACATAACAACAAAAAAAACTACAATCAATATCCCTGATGAACATGGGTGCAAAAATTCTCAACAAAATACTAGCTAACTGAATCCTACAGCACATCAAAAAGATAATACACCATTATCAAGTTGGTTTCATCCCAGGAATGCAGGAATGATTTAACATATGCAAGTCAATAAATATGATACATCAGATAAACAAAATTAAAAAACAAAAAAACATATGATCATCTCAATAGATGTAAAAAAAAAAAAAGCACTCAATAAAATCCTTCATCTCTTTGTCATAAAAACCCATCATCTCTTTGTCATAAAAACTAGGTAAAAAAGGGACTCACCTCAATTAATAAAAGCCACCACAACAAATCTACAATCAACATCATAGTGGATAATGGAAACTTCAAAGCTTTTCCTCTGAAAACTGGAAGAAGACAAGGATGCCCACTCTTACCACTTCTATTCAACATAGTACAGAAGTAATAGCCAGAGCATTCAGGCAAAAGGAAGAAATAAAGTCTAACTGTCACAGTTTTCTAATAGTATGATCATATACCTAGAAAACTTTAATAACTCAATTTAATAAATTCAATAAAGTCTCAGGTTACAAAATCAATGTACACAAATCAGTAGCACTGTTATATGCCAACAACAACCAAGCTGAGAATCAAGCCAAGAACTCAATCCCTTTTACAACAGCTGCAAAAATAAAATAAAATACCTAAGAACACACTTAAACAAGGAGGTGAAACATCTCTATAAGGAGAACTACAAAACACTGCTGAAAGAAATCATAGATGACACAAACAACTGAAACGCATCCCATGCTTGTGGGTTGGAATAATCAATATTGTGAAAATGACCATAGTAACCAAAGCAATCTACAGATTTGATGCAATTCCCACCAAAATGCCAAATATCATTTTTCACAGAATTAGAAAAAAAATCCTAAAATTCATATAAAAACCAAAGAAGAGTCCAAATAGGCAAAGCAACCCTAAGCAAAAAGAATAAATCTGGAGGCGTCACATTACTGGACCTTCAAGTTACACTACAATACTATAGTTACCAAAAAAGTGTGGTACTAGTGTAAAAGTAGGCATCTAGACCAATGGAACAAAATAGATAACCCAGAAATAAAGCTGAATACCTACAACCAACTGATCCTCAACAATGCATACAGAAATATAAATTGGGGAAAAGACACCCTATTTAATGAATTGTGCTGGGAAAACCAGCTAGCCACATGCACAATAATAGAACTGGATCCCTCTCTCACACATTATATAAAAAATCAACTTAAGATGGATCAAAGACTTAAGTATAAGACCTGAAACCATAAACATCCTGGAAGATAATCTTGAAAAGACTCTTCTGGATATTGGTCTAGGGGGAAAAAATTCTTAACTAAGACCCCAAAGACAAAAGCAACAAGAATAAGTAGACCTGATGAAACTAAAATGCTTCAGTGCAGCCAAAGAAACAATCATTAGAACAAACAGACAATCCATAGAATGGAAGAAAATACGGGCAAACTATGCCTCTGACAAAGAACCAGTATCCAGAATCTACAAGGAACTCGAATCAGCATGAAAAAAAAAAAAATCACATCAAAAAATGAACAAATGATATTAATAGACATTTCTCAAAAGAAGATACACAAATACTCAAACATATTTCAAAAATGCTCAACATCACTAATTATCAGGGAAACACAAATTAAAACCACCATGAGTTACCACCTTACTTCTGTAAGAATGGCTGTTATTAAAACGTCATTAAACAATGGCTGTTGGCATAGATTTGATGAAAGGGGAAAGCTTATATACTGCTTGTAGGAATGCAAATTAATACAACCTCTACAGAAGACAGTATGAAAATCCCTTTAAGAGCTAAAAGTAGATCTACCATTTGATCCAGCAATTCCACTACTGGTTATCTATTCAATGAAGAAGGAGTCATTATATGAAAAAGACACACATGTATGTTTATTGCAGCACAGTTCACAATTGCAAAGATGTGGAACCAACCTAAGTGCCCAGTGACCAATGAGTAAAATGGCTAAAGAAAACAGGGTATATATACACCATGGAACACTACTCAGCCATATAAAGAAATGAAATAATGTCGTTTGCAGCAATTTGGATGCACCTGGAGGTCTTTATTCTAAGGGAGTCATTCAGGAATGGAAAACAAAATACGGTATGTTTTCACTTAGAAGTGGGAGCTAAGCTATGAGTATGCAAAGGCATACAGAATGGTATAATGAACCTTAAGGACTTAGAGGGGACAGGATGGCATAAATGAAACAACTGTATATTGGGTACAATAATATACTACTTGGGTGACAAGTGCACAGTATAATCTCAGAATTCTCCACTATGTAATTCTTCCATGTAATCAAAAACCACATGTATCCCAAAAGTTAGTGAAATAAAATATCAAAATTTAAGTAAAAATTAAAACCACTGAATTGCACACTTTCATAGATTGTTGGTGATTTTTATCTCAATGAAACATTTTAAAGTTACCCTGAATTATAGGATTTCATTCTTTTTATGGCTGAATAGTATTCCATTGTGCACATATACCACATTTTCTTTATTCCGTTAGCGCCGTAGGTTCCCTATAGTTGACATATAACATATGACACAGATTCAAATAGCTAGAGGGAACATATTGAATGTTCCCAACACAAAGAATAAATATTTGAGATGACTGACATGCTAATTACCCTGATCTGATTTTACAATTATAGTTAATTTAAAAATAAAATAAAATTTAGGCCAGGTGCAGTGTCTCATGCCTGTAATCCCAGCACTTTGGGAGGCTGAAGTGGGCACATCACCTGGTCAGGAGTTCGAAACCAGCCTGGCCCACATGGTGAAATCCCATCTCTACTAAAAATACAGAAAAATAGCCAGGCATAGTAGCATGTGCCTGTCATCCCAGCTACTCAGGAGGCTGAGGCAGGAGATTGCTTGAACCTGAAAGATGGAGGTTTCAGTGAGCTGAGATCGCACCACTGTACTCCAGCCTAGGCAACACAGTGAGACTCTGTCTCAAAAAAACAGTAAAAGAAACTATTTTAAAAGTTGCCTTGGCCAAATAACATCTTAAGCTTTAAGGTCTCATCAATTTCCCAAGCCATTAATGAAACAGAAAAATATACTCTGAATTATTATGTCAAGCAAAAAGCAAATATCCTACAAATTCAGAAAGTCCAGGTTATCTAGAAAGAAGAAGAATTAGATTGGCCTCAGTTCTCTTTCTTAATTCTAAACACCAGAAGAAAATGCCATACAAGCCTTGTTTCCAGGGTTTCAGGCTATTCTGCACATGTGAGGACAGAAGAAAATATCCTACACAAGCAGGCACTTAACACATTCACCCAAACACTCCTGCCTGAGCAATGACTCATAAATTCTCCTACCTACCAAATAAGGGACTTAACTAAAAATTCTGAAGAATGAGGAGATGTCCTATACACACAGTCCATGTTAGGATGTTTCAACTTAACAATTTTTTGACTTTGCGATGGCATGAAAGTGATACACGTTCAGTAGAAACCATGCTTTGAATACTAAATTATACATACATAATTATAGGATCATATTGCTTTTTACTGCCAGTACAGTATTGAATAAATTACATGATTTCTTCAATACTTTTTCATAAAATAGGTTTTGTGTTAGATGATTTTGCCCAAATGTAGGCTAATGTCATTGTTCTTAGCAAGTTTGAGGTAGGCTAGGCTAAGCTATGAAGTTCAGTAGGATAGACGTGTTAAATGCATTTCTACCTATGATATCTTTGATTTACAAGGGATCTCTTGGGACATAGCCTGGTCATAAATTGAAGAACATCTGTGTAAGAACAGGCATAGACTATTGTAGAGTGGATGTGAAGCTGTAAAGAAACACCAGGCTGCATGAAGCCAAGTGGTGGCCAAGGGAGTTTTAATGACAGTCGGCAATTTGTTCATGCCCCACTAAATTTTCTAGTAGCTATCTATTACTGAGCACCCATTGCGTGCAAGGTACCTAATTAAAAATATTGCTTTTATTATCATGTTTAATCCTCTCAATGACCCTATTAAGAAAGCATTGTTACTTCCACATTGCCGAAGAGGACACCAAGGCTTAGAGTAGGTTTTAAATATTAAAATTATTCAACCTTTATATATTAAAATTATTCAGCACTATTGACACTTGAGGTTGGATAATTCTTTATGATAGGGCTGTGTACTGTGGGATGTTTAGCAGCATTCCTGGCACTAGATGCCAGTAGTGTCTCCAGACGTTGCCAACTGTCCCCTGGGGAGCAAAGATGACCCCAGTTATGAACCACTGCCTTAGAGTGATTTAACAGTTTACCAAGTTCAAAGCCAGACCTGTCTGATTGCAAACACTGGCTATGGTGTAAAGACTTAGTCACATATTTATAGAAAACCCATTCCAGAATTCTGGAAGCCCAACTTCTTATCTTTGTGTCACCGCTAGCAGCTTTTTAACCCTGCCTAATGATGCCACATCCAGCCTCTGAGGCCCGTGTTTGCAGTAACCCATGAGGCAATTGGGTCCAGGAGACTCAAAACTGTTGAGGTTGATGCTCTGAGGTGTCCAGAGCTGAGCCATGCAGAGGGGAACAACACTGCTTTGAACTCACACTATTTCAGCCACATCAAACAGGATTTCTCTGAACTCTGGAAGGGCTCTTAATATAATTTAAGTCTCCTAAGAAAAGATCCAGTTCCCTTTCCTTAATTAGGCAGGCTGGCCAGTTAAAACAATAGATTTTCCTGTGAGTAATATTGTGACTTGACATAAAGACACAATTACCAATGAAGAGGCTCTCAAGGTCCCTCATCCAGGTCACTTCATATACACCAGGAAGGTTGAATAATTTTAATATTTAGCCTATGCCAAAGAAAACTGATGATAAATCTGCTGTCTCTGAATATAATGCTTTCTAACCAAAAAAAAAGTTCAGAGCAATGATAAAAAGAATTTCATTAGAATTAGAGATCATGTTTCAAGAAATAGAGCTTTATGCTTTCCAGAGTATAACAATAACTTCTACCAAGAACTCTAAAATGGTTCCCAAGGAAGATTCAGCTAGAACAGCTTTAACAAACCTAAGACTATTTGAAATCACGTATTAAAATTTTTAATGTAGACTATAACATTTTAGATCTACTCTATTTGAATGATCAGAAATTCCACGTTTTGCAATCTGACTTCAGTTTTCATTTCAAACATTTTTCTAAGTATTATGTCAAAGCATTATATGGACAGCCCCTCCCTTTATTAGGGTAGGTAATTGAAAGTTAAATATATGCATTTACGAAGAACATGATGACTATATGCATTAGATTCCAGTTTATCCTATAGGAGTTCTTCTTTAGCTGTGAATCTTCCACCCATATAAAATTATTTCTCCACTAGAAAAAGAGAAGTACAATTAAGCCACATTACAAAACGCCTGATTTAACCTCTCAGATCTAAGATGACACAAAGGAACTAAAGAACTAAGGTTAAATTTGTGAAAATTATGGTAAAATTAGGATTTCAACCATCTCTTTATTATAGGCGAAAGAAAGTACAAAATCAGGCACAATTGCATCTTGTTAGATGATGCATAATTTTCAAACTTTCTGGTTTGACAATCTCTTCAGCAGAGAAAGATTATGTGATACAGTCATTAAAACATCTAAATTACCACCACTGAACCATTTGTTCCTCCATTCAGTAGTTATTTTTCCAACACTTACTGTATCTCAGACACACGGCTTGGCTCTGAAGCAGGAGATATCCAGTTGCTTGACTGCCAGTCATATTAAACTCCACGTGGCTTAGCAATCAGATCTGTTTCTTTCCCTCTTGTGACTGGATATTCTTCAAGAGAAATGCCTAAAATTTAAATATTAAGTGGCTCTGTGGGAAGGATCACTGTAATATTTCTGATACCCAGATGCTCCCGGGGGTGTGATGTCCACACGGCCCACATGGGGGCGATTCACATTCATTGTTCTCTAGCCTTGGTCCAGCTACGGATCCCATGATCTCAGAGGGTAATGGGAACCCACCTTCCACCAACTCCTTAGTCTCGAGCAGAGACTAGATTCTATAACATAATTTTGCAGAATAGGAAAAAATGGCATTGCTTTTATGAGTTACCCCCAAAGAAATTCCAATAGTTTATCATTAGTAAAATTGTAACTTACACATCACTTGTATGTTCAGGTCAAGAGACCTACCCACAGAACTCCCAGACAGTCTTCATGAGTCGCAACTAATCTCAAACTCCTCTGAAATAGCCACGATATGGATTCATCTTCTGATGGCCATGCAAAAGGATCTTTTCATCTTGATTTTATGGTTTCTATAAATTTCACATGTAACTGTTGAATCAGAAGCTAAAAGCTGTTAACTCTGACGGGTCATTTCACTGCCCCTTTGATTCTTGCTCCTGTGCCTCACTCTCCACCATGTCCCCAGCTGCTCCCACTTCTGGGCTGGCAACTATTGCTGGAGGCATCAAGACAAATGATGCCATCACAACCCCTGCTTTAGTCAATTAGTTTCTTCATTCAACCAAAATGCATTCAGAGTTCTGATGTGCTATTCCTGTGCTAGGTGTGGGAGATGCAAAGATGACTAAAACAACTTCCTATTTCTCCATGAGCTTACCATCTATCCAGGGAGAGAGATGAGTAGAAGATAAATAGCATAAAATGTACTAAATGCATACAAGGGGTAAAGAAACAGAGATGGGACACCTAACCCGTCCTTGAGTGGTCACAGGAGACTTTGGACAGTCTACACTGGATCTAAAGTAGGAAGTAAACAGTCAAGGAGGGTTGGGGAAAGTGAGGAGGATATAACATGTGTGCAGTCCTCAGAGTTTGGGGAAGAGACAGGAGCTTCAGTCCATGAGTAGAGCAGAGAGTGAGATGGGGAATGTCGGCAGATAAAGCAGAGGTAGCAGATCCTGCAGGACCTTGTATGGTAAGTTAGAGAGTAATAAGGAGCAACAGGAGGATTTCACTTGGGTGATGACGTGATCAATTTTCATTTTAGTAAGAGCTGCAATGTCACCCAAACACGGATACACTGACAAGCACTGCTGGTTGCCTCCTCGATATCCCCTTTCCTCTTCCTTATCAACAGAACCTCTATTTATTGGGAACAGCAGTATTTTCAATTAAACTATTTTTCTTGGCTTCCATTGCAAATAGGGGGCTCCATGAGCTGCAAGTAGAGTCTGTGGGGGTAAGCCTTCTGGAAAATCCTCTTAGAGGGGGGCCGATGGCACGGCATGCTCTTTGTCCCTGTTCTCCTCCTTGCTATGAATGGAATGGCCTTAGCAAGAGTGCCTATCTTGCTATCCTGAGGCAGCCTTGAAGATGGAAGTCATTTGCTTAGAATTGCAAAGTGGAAACAGTCCTATTGTCCGTGGAGATGGCGTACCAGCCCTAGGAGTCTCTTTTGCTTCGACCTCCTCTATTGGAGGAACACATACATATATCTTTATTATACGTTACTGTGATCTGTACTTACTTTTATAGGCAGTAGAAACTAATTATACCTGATAAGGAAGAAGAGCACAGCTAGAAGTAAAGAGATGCATCCACAGGTTTCTGCAAGATGACAGGTGGTAGCCTCAACTCAGCAGGAAATGGAGTTCAGGAGAGGAGATAGATGTGAGAAATATTAATGAAGTATGATGAACATTGGTGATGGATTGGAGGCAGGTGAGGGGAGGGAACATGAGTTCCAACTTTCTGGTTTTAGACAATGGAGGTAATAAATCATCATCTGTTTACAATAAATTCCCAAGATGTTTGCTATTGAAGCAGACAATCTGAAAAACCCAGAATCCCTCAAGTATTCACTCAACTTTCAACCATGCCCTCTCAACAAAACGTGTGTTCAACTCCATAAGATTTCAAGCAAACATATAAATCAGACTTATCAAATCACCTCCCCAAACACTTTGAAGTATAAAAGATTTTAACTTCAAGGGAAATTTATTTTAGCCATTTTCCTTAAAAATTGAATGTGCTATGAAAATGTCATGGTGGAATTCCTTTCTAGAATTCTTAGTCCCTTTAAAAGTAAGACCTAGGCTAAATGGAAAAGGGAAAGAAATGAAGACTTTGGTAGTTTAATTCTTATACCCCCTTGTCAAGGGGCAAGCTATCTATCCTATAATAGCTAAGACATCTTCACGTAAATAAGTCTGTAGATTGTTATATCATTTATAGCTCTCCAGGAAAGAATGTACATTTAGAAAATACAGAGAAGTGGTACGATTTTTAGAGGTTTCCTCTATCCTGAAGTGTTCCCAATATTGTATAGCTAAAATCTTACACATCTTTTTAGGTCCAACTCAGTGTTATCGCTGTCATGAAGCCTGTTACAACCACTAAACTGGAAGTAGCTCTTCTTTCTCTCAACTTGTGTGCTTCTAAGACTATTGGATAGCAATAGCTGATTTAACTGAACCAATGTAATCAGTTAGGAATATTGAGCACACTATATCCGTAAGACTAATTATCTTACTCCTAAGGAAGGACTCTATGGTTTTTCTTCCATTTTCACAAACAGAAAATTTACTTTTTGCATTGCAGCAACTCTTCATTGTGTGTCACCTAGAGAGGCACTAAATACATCAAAGCTTCCTTATGACAACCTTTGCTTTCAATGTCATGTTGAAGCTATCATACCCATTCTTGTCATTTCATTTTTGCAGTCTCACAGGAAACTGAAAAATGTTAAAGAACAATGTATTTACTCCTTTCACTGCCTGAACTGTAAAGAAGGGAGAAGGACAGAAGATACGGAGGGGCAATTTTCCTTGAGTTACCACTTCACGAAATCTGAAAAATGGGAGGAATTAATGACCATTCTTAGCTACTCAAGGTACTGAAAAGACATCGCGTACTTTAATATAACAAGTGTTTCTTGAGCACTCTTTCTGTTACGTGCTACATTAGGAGCCTTGGCAGTGGTATGCTGGACCAGGCCTGTCAGCTGGCAAGGGTCCAGTCTTAAAATTTCAGGGAATTTTTTTCAGCCAGTTGTTAGAGCACTGGTAGCTTGAAACTGGCCGCAATTGGAGTATCTACATGGCAGAAGCTGGCAAACACTACAGATGAGGACTTTTTACTTTCAGGGAGCCACTTTGCCAGCATCCACTGGTAATATAGTCATGAGCAAGATGCATTTTGAGTCCTTAGATGTTTGATATTTAATTCCTAGATGGGGAATAAGACAAGTGCAGCAATGGCCAGATCACAGGCAGCATGTACCGGGATCTAATTCATACGCTGTTAGGATACACGAGGCTCAGTCTACTGCACCACTGCATTGAAGGAAACTTAGTCACAGAAGAATTATAATTATGTGTCATATAAGAATATAATACAAATCCAAGGATATCACAGAACACAAATCTTAGAACATGTATCTCTGGCAGTATGATAGATTTTGGAATTCTGATTGCAAATTAGGTAACAATTCTGCATCACACACACACTTCTAAATGAATACATTGGCAAGATAAATTCCGCAGGGCAGCAATTGAAAAGCAGGTCAAAAGGAAGTAAGGGTTAAGGAGGGAAGTGAGTGTAGTCATTGCCACAGAGGCCTCTGTGCATGATTACTTGCTAAGTCTAGGTTCTAGGTACACAGTTTTGTTTTGTTTTTTAAATAAAAATAAAGCCACTCCTGAGCTATAAACTAGCTCATATACAGTAGCCAAACAATCCATGTGTGCCCCAAAATTTCTCCTGGAGAATTCTACTTAACACACCTGGTCTGTAAGTTACTATGGGTCTCTAGAAGAAACAAATACTCCCTAGAGAAATGCAGCCTTATTCTAGGTTCAGAGAAATTACAGAATGAGTCTCCAAAAGTACAACCTCACAATCACAAGACATAAATTACCCTCAGATAAAGCAGAAAAAAAGCTGCAATTACAGACCACATTAATATTTCACAGAACAGAATTACCAGATATACAAATAAGGATGCTAAATATGGTATAAGAAGTAGAAGAATTAAGAGGTGACTAAAAGTAAAGTCTGTCAGAAGTTAGCAAGTAGATTTGAAACAAATTTCTAAGAATACAAATATAATAATTTAGTTTTGCAATCCTGTGGAAAGGTTAAAGAGCATCATAAAATTAGATGTGATTTGCCAACTAAAAGGTAGATTTGTACTTTTGGGGACTTTTTTTTTTTTGCAACTTCTACCTCTTGGGTTCAAGTAATTCTCCTGCCTCAGCCTCCTGAGTAGATGGAATTACAGATGCATGTCACCACACCTGACTAATTTTTGTATTTTTAGTAAAGACAGAGTTTCATCACGTTGGTCAGGCTGGTTTCAAACTCCTGACCTTGTGATCTGCCCGCCTCAGCCTCCCAAAGTGCTGGGATTACAGGCGTGAGCCACCACGCCTGGCCAGGGACTCTTGTTTAGACATTAATTTGTTAGAATTCCTTTAATGAGGAATTAAAGCCCACAAACTCATCTTTTAAATTTTTGTGGGTACATAATAGGCATATATATTTATGGGACATATGAAATACTTTGATAAAGGCATGCAATATGAAATAATCACATTATGGTAAATGGGGTATCTATCTCTTCAAGCATTTCTCCTTTACATTACGGTCCTATTACATTTAGTTATTTTTCAATGTACAATTAATTATTAACTATATTCACCCTTTTGTGCTATCAAATACTAGGTCTTACTCATTCTTTCTAAATACTTTTCATACCCATTAACCATCCCCACCTTCCCTTCACCTCCTGGTAACCACCCTTCTACTATGTCCGTGAGTTCAATTATTTTAATTTTTAGTTCCCATAAATAAGTGAGAACATGCGAAGTTCGTCTCTCTGTACCTTATTTCCCTTAACACAATGACCCCCAGTTCTGTCCACAATGTTGCAATGACAGGATCTCATTCTTTTTTATGGCCGAATAGTACCCTGTTGTATATATGTACCACGTTTTTCTTAACCATTCATCTGTTGATGGACACTTAGGCTACTTTCAAATATACTGTGAACAACACTGCAAACAGACGTGGAAGTGCAGGTATCCCTTAGATACACTGATTTCCTTTCTTTTGGGTATACACCCAGCAGAGTGATTGCTGGATTGTACGGTAGCTCTATTTTTAAATTTTTAGGAATCTCCATCCGAACTGTTCTCCATAGTGGTTGTACTCATTTATATTCCAACTAACAGTGTACAAGAGTTCCCTCATCTTCACATTTTCACCATCATTTCTTATTGCCCATGTTTGTCGCTTTTTTTTTTTTATAAAAGCCATTTTAACTAGGTGGAAATAGTATCTCATTGTAGTTTTGATTTGAATTTCTCTGATGATTAATGATGATGAGCACCTTTTCATATGCCTACTTGCTATCTGTATATCTTCTTTTGAAAAATTTCTATTCAGATCTTTTGCTCATTTTGTCATCAGATTGTTAATTTTTTCCTATAGGATTGTTCAAGCTCCATACATACGCTGGTTATTGATCCCTTTTCAGATGGGTGGTTTACAGATATTTTCTCCCATTCTGTAGATTGTCTCTTCACTTTGTTGACTGTATTCCGTGCTATTCAGAAACTTTTTAACTTGTTGTGATCCCATTGTCCACTTTTGCTTTGGTTATTACTCAAGAAATTTGTGCTTATGAGTTGTTACACAAAAAATTTTTGCCCAGATCAATGTCCTGGAGAATTTCCTGTATTGTCATGTAATAGTTTCACAGCTTGAGGTCTCAGATTTAAGTCTTTAAGCCATTTTGATCTGATTTTTGCATACAGTGAGACACAGAGGACTAGTTTCATTCTTTTGCATGTGGGCATCCTGCTTTCCCAGCACACCATGTATTAAAGAGACTGTTTTTCCCACAGTGTAGATTCTTGGCACCTTTGTTGATAATGAGTTTTCTGTAGGTGTATGGATTTGTTTATTAGTTTCTATGCTGCTCCATTTGTCTGTGGTCCATTTTTAAGCCCATACCATGCTGTTTTAGTTACTATAGCTCTGTAGTATAATTTGAAGTTAGGTAATTTCATTCCTCCAGTTTTGCTCTTTTTACTCAGGATGGCTTAGCCTATTCTGGGTCTTCTGTAGTTTCATATAAGTTTTAGCATTTTTTTCCTATTTCTGTGAAGCATGTCCTTGGTATTTTGATAGCGTATATACTGAATCTGTAGATTGCTTTGGGTAATATGAACATTTTAACAATACTGATTCTTCCAATTTATGAACATGGAATCTCTTTCCATTATTTTGTACCCTCTTCAATTTCTTTCAGTGTTTTATAGTTTTCATTGCAGATATCTTGCACTTCTTTGGTTAATTTCTAGGTATTTGATTTTATTTGTGGCCATTGGAAATAGGGTTACTTTTTAAATTTTTAGATTGTTCACTGTTGGCATATAGAAATGCTATTGATTTTTGTATGTTGGTTTTGTATCCTGCAACTTTACTGATTTTTTTTCTCAGTTCTAATAGTTTTTTGGTGGAGTCTTTATGTTTTGCCAAATATAAGATCATATCTGCAATGATAATTTGACTTCTTTTTTGTAATTTGGATGTCCTTTATGTCTTTCTCTTGTCTGATTACTCTAGCTAGGACTTCCAAGAATATTCATATTTCATTCTCATTCTTTATATTTTTTACTTTTTATTATGAAAATGTTTAAAATACAGAATGGTTGAAAGAACAGCAAAAAGTAAGAAGAAACAATGTACACACACACACACACACACACACACACACACACACACACACACACACACACACACCCCACATACTTTTTTCCTTGAGCCATCTAAAGTAAACTGGAAATATCATAGCATTTCACTGTTAACTATTTCAGCATGCATCTAGGATCTAGGTTAAGAGTTGAAAAATATGAGATTACAGGCATGAAAGACTGAGCCATAATGTCCCAAAACCCTCCAACTATATGTCAGAAGTGGAGGAGAGGTAGTATTTGGAAAGATAATGGTTTTGATTTAGTGAAAAGATAAATTTTAAGATTCAGGAAACCCAAAGAATAGCAAACAAAATAAAGAACTCCACAACTAGATACAACATAGTTAAGTTACAGAACACCAAGGGAAAACATCTTGAAATCAGCAAGAAAGCATAGAAATAATGTTTTCAAAGTACTGGGGGAAAATAATACCTACCTATACATCTGTAACTGTGAGACATTATCTTTCAGGAATTAGGCTGAACCCTAATCAAGTAATAATACTTAACATCTCTAGTACCCACGAAAAAGTCAGACAAATCCAGAATCTGAAAAATCTGGGATGTGTTTAAGAAAATTACATTCAAATGTCAACTTAATTTTTTTTTAAAGTTAAAGGAAAGTTTTAAATTAAAAGAGATTTAATAGTCAAATATAATGTGAACAATAAAGGCAGTAGGGTTAGAAAAAAAGCAAGCTATTAAGGTATTTTGGAAGCAATCAAAAAATTCTGAATATGGGCCAGACATGAGATGATATCATGGAATCATTAATGTTTCTTCAGTGTGATAGTGATATTTGGTTATTTAGAAGAATCTCATTTTTAAGAGATGTATGCCGAAGTATTTAAGGATGAAATGTCATGATATTTGCAGTTTACTTTCAGATGTCTCAGTAAACAAAATTTTTTAAATCTACATGCACTGTTTTTTCTTTGTGCTGTTCTCTTATCAGTATTTAAAACATTTTCATAATAAAAAGTTGATATTTCAGAAGGAATGGTACTAGCTCCTCTCTGTACTTCTGTTAGACTTTGGCTATGAACCCAGCTGGTTTGGGGCTTTTTTTGGTTGGTAGCCTATTAATTACTGCCTCGATTTTAGAACTTGTTATTGGTCTATTCAGGAATTCAACTTCTCCCTGGATTAGTCTTGGGAGGGTGTATGTGTCCAAGAATTTAACTATTTCTTCTAGATTTTCTAGTTTATTTGCATAGAGGTGTTTATTCTCTGACAGTAGTTTGTATTTCTGTGGGGGTCAGTGGTGATATCCCCTTTACCATTTTTTATTGTGTCTATTTAATTCTCTCTTTTCTTCTTCACTAATCTAGCTAGCTATTTTTTTTTTCCAAAAAAGAAAAACAACTCCTGGATTCATTGATTTTTTTGGAGGGTTTTTTTCTGTCACTACCTCCTGCAATTCTGCTCTGATCTTGGTTATTTCTTGTCTTCTTCTAGCTTTTGGATTAGTTTGCTCTTGTCTCTCTAGCTCCTTTAATTGTGGTGTTAAGGTGCTGATGTGAGATATTTCTAGCTTTTGGATGAAAGCATTTAGTGCTATAAATTTCCCTCTTAATGCTGCTTTAGCTGTGTCCCAGAGATTGTAGTACATTATCTCTTTTGTTCTCATTGGTTTCAAAGAACTTCTTGATTTCTGCCTTACTTTCATTATTTATCCAGGAGTCATTCAGGAGGAGGTTGTTTAATTTCCACATAATCCTGCTCAAGGAAACAAGAGGACACAAACAAATGGAAAAACATTCCACCCTTGTGGATAGGAAGAATAAATATCACGAAAATGGCCATCCCGACAAATCCAACTTATAGATTCAATGCTATTCCCATCAAACTACCATTGACATTCTTCACAGAATTAGAAAAAACTACTTTAAATTTCATATGGAATTAAAGAAGACCCCATATAGCCAAGACAACCGTAGGCAAAAAGGACAAAGCTGGAGGCATCATGCTACCTGACTTTGAACTATACTACAAGTCCACAGGAAGCAGAACAGCATGGTACTGGTACCAAAACAGATATATAGACCAATGGAACAGAACAATAGCCTCAAAAATAACACCACACATTTACAACCATCTGATCTTCAGCAAACCTGACAAAAATAAGCAATGGGGAAAGGATCTCCTATTCAATAAATTGTGCTGGGAAACCTGGCCTGCCATATGCAGAAAACTAAAACTGTACACCTTCCTTAGACCTTATACATAAATTAACTCAAGATGGATTAAAGACTTAAACGTAAAACCCAAAACCATACAAATCCTAGAAAAAAATTTAGGCAATACCATTCAGGACACAGGCATGGGCAAAGACTTCATGAAGAAAATGCCAAAAGCAATTGCAACAAAAGCCAACATTGATAAAAGGGATCAATTAAACTAAAGAGCTTCTGCATAACAAAAGAACTATCATCAGAGTGAACAGGCAACCTACAGAATGGAAGAAAATTTTTGCCATCTCCTCATCGGACAAAGGTCTAATATCCAAAATTTACAAGGAACTTAAATTCACAAGAAAACAACCCCATCAAAAAGTGGGCAAAGGACATGAACACACACTTCTCAAAAGACGACATTTACATGACCAACAAACATATGAAAATAAAGCTCAACATCACTGATCATTACATAAGTGCAAATCTAAACCACAGTGAGATACAATCTCACACCAGTAAGAATGGAAATTATTAAAAAGTCAAGAAATACAGATGCTGGTGAGGCTGTGGAGAAACAGGAATGCTTTCACACTGTGGGTAGGAATGTAAGTTAGTTCAACAATTGTGGAAGACAGTGTGGAGATTCCCCAAAAATCTAGAACCAGAAGTATCATTTACGGTATTTGGCCTAGCGATCCCATTACTGGGTATATACCCACAGGAATGTAAATCATTCTACTATAAAGACACATGCACACGTATGTTTACTGCAGCACCATTTACAATAGCAAAGTCATAGAACCAACCCAAATGCCCATCAATGATAGACTGGACAAAGAAAATGTGGCAATACACACCAGGGAATACTGTGCAGCCATAAATGAGTTCATGTCCCTTGCAGGGACATGGATGAAGCTAGAAACCATCATCCTCAGCAAACTAACATAGAAGAAAACCAAACACCTCATGTTCTTACTCGTAAGTGGGCGTTGAACAATGAGAACATGTGGACACAGGGAGGGGAACACCACACACCAGGATCTGTTGGGGGCTGGGGGGTGAGGGGAGGGAAGTTAGAGGATGGGCCAATAGGTGCAGCAAACCACCATGGCACATGTGTACCTACATAACAAACCCGCCCATTCTGCACTTGTATCCCAGAACTTAAAAAAAAGTTAGATATACAGAAAATGAGGTTGCAATAAAAGTGTTTTCAGATGAAGAAAAGAAAGGAGTTGTGGGTTATCATTCTTCATTAATGAAATATATAGATTTATATTCAAGAAAATACAAGAAGGAATAGAGACAAAAGAAAATAGTTAACATGTGGATATCGAAACAAACTGCATAAAAGAGTAATCATTTCTAGTTTACGGAGTTAAAATGCAACAAGATGAAGCTAAATACCCGCACAAGAATAACATCCAGGCTGGAAGAGGAAGATTGATGTCAACGTATTCTAAAATTCTTGTATTGGTCAGGAAGGGGGTAAATATTAGACTTAATTATGGGTATTATAATTTTAAGGATAACCACTAAAAGAATAAAATTGGAAATAAATCTTCAAACTAATACACGCTAAAAAAAGGAACAGAGAATCTAATTTAAAATAAGGCAAAGAAGACACAAACAGAAATAGGAAAAGTGTGACAAATAGAATACACGAAATGATCTAAAGCCAAATATTTCATCACAATAAATGGGAATAAAGTAAATCTCCTGTTAAAAATCCATCATTTTCTGAAGTGATTCAAAAGATAATTAAACTGTCAATTTATGTAATGCATGCCTAAAACTGAGAGAAGTAACTGAAAAATAAAATGATTGGAAAATATTTCATGTACATACTAAACAAAGAAAGCTGGTGTAGCTATTATTATCAGAAAAAGTAAATTTTAAGGTGAAAATCATTAGTCACGATTAGAAGGGTAAGCATAAAAATTTTCTTCCCCAGAAAGATGCAGTGAATCTAAATTTGTAAATTTCTACTAAGCTTAAATGAGAAAACAAAATAAAGGTTGACTAACGATGCTGAGTATCTTCTCATGTACTTACTGCAATCTGTCTGTCTTCTTTGGTGAAATGTCTATTCAAATCATCTGTCCATTTATTTAGCTGGGTTGTTTGCTCATTGCCGGGTTTTGAAAGTTTTTCACATATTCTGGATACAATTACTTTATTAGATATGCAACTTACAGTTGTTTTCTCCCAGTCCATGGCTTGTCTTTTCAGTCTCTTAACAGAAGGAGCAAAAGTTTTAAATTTTGATGGAGTTCAATCTTTTTTTTTCCTTTTATTTATTGTCTTTTGGAGTTAGCGCTAATAAATATTTGCCTACTCCAAGTTTAAAATTTTTTCTTTTAGAATTTTTACACTTTCAGGCTGGGTGTGGTGGCTCACGCCTATAATCCCAGCACTTTGGGAGGCAGAGACGAGCGGATCACTTGAGGTGAGGAGTTCGAGACCAACTTGGCCAACATGGTGAAATCCCGTCTCTACTGAAAATACAAAAATTAGCCAGGTGTGGTGGCGGGTGCCTGTCATCCCAACTATTCAAGCAGCTGAGGCAGGAGAATTGCTTGAACCCGGGAAACAGAGGTGACAGTGAGCTGACATCATGGCACCACCTGGGTTACAGAATAAGACTCAGTCTCAAAAAAAAAAAAAAAAGAATGTTTACACTTTTGGACTTATATTTAGGTGTTTAGTTCAGTTTTGCACATTCTGTGAGGTATGGTTGGAAGTACATTCTTTGCATATGAATGTCTTATTTAAGTAGACTTGAATAATAATTTCAACAAATATTTTAAAGGTAGAAAAAGAAATATTTCACATATTTAATATAGAACACTTTAGTAACAGTACAGCAAATAATATTCTCAAATTCACACCGAACATTTTCCATCATGGACCTTTTCTGGGCCATAAAACAACTCCCAATAAATGTATTATTTTTATTTATTTACTTATTGCAACAGAGTTTCACTCCGTCACCCAGGCTGGAGTGCAGTGGTGACAGCTCACTGCAAACTTCAACTCCCAGGTTTAAGTAATCTTCCTGCCTCAGCCTCTGAGGTCGCTGAGATTACAGACGTATGCCACCATGCCCTGCTAATTTTCATATTTTTAGTAGAGATGAGGTTTCACCATGTTGGACAGGCTGGTCTCGAACTCCTAACCTCAAGTGATCCGCCCACCTCCACCTCTCAAAGTACTAGGATTACAGGCATGGGCCACCATGCCCAACCCCAAGAAATTTTAAAGCACTGAAATAATACATTGAATTTTTTTCTGACCATAAAGAAATTAAGCTAGATATTGGTAACGGAAATGTATTTGGAAAAATTCCCAAATATTCAGAATTTGAACATCACTTCTAAATAACTCATAAGCCAAAGAGAAAATTACCACAAAAATTAGAAAACATTTTTAACGGAATAAAAATGAAAACACTGATTGAAATTGGCAGGGTTCACCAACATAGAAAATAGAAGCAAACTTACAGTATTAAAAGCTTACGATAAAGAAAAATCTTGAATGAATGATCTAAAATTCTACTTTAAGAAATAAGAAAAATAGCAAATTAAACTCACATACGAATAAAGAACATTTCAAAACTAAGAGTAGAGTACACTTGTGTCATGTCAGAATTATTTACAATTAACAAAAGTGGAAGCAATCCAAGTGTCTATGGACAGATGGGTAACAAAGTGTGGTATATACATGAAATGAAATACTATTCAGCCTTTACAAGGAATGAAATTGTTGGCTGGGCGCAGTAGCTTACGCCTGTAACACCAGCACTTTGGGAGGCTAAGGCAGGTGGATTACCTGAGGTCAGGAGTTGGAGACCAGCCTGGCCAACGTGGTGAAACGTCGTCTCTACTGAAAATACAAATATTAGCCAGGTGTGGTGGCAGGCACCCATAGTCCCAGGTACTACAGAGGCTGAGGTAGGAAAATCGCTTAAACCCACGAGGCAGAGGCTGCAGTGAGCTATCACAACCGCTCTCCAGCCTAGGCGACAGACGATATTCCATCTAAAAAAAAAAAAAAAAGGAAGGAAATTCTGACACATGCTACAATGTGGATGACTCTTGGTTTTTCTAAATGAAGTAAGAAGTCACAAGAAGACACATGCTGTATGATTCTACTTACATGAGGTACCTAGAGTAGTCAAATTCACAGAGATGGAAAGTAGAACGGTGGCGGCCGGGGCTTAGGGAAGGAGGGATAAGGAATGGGGAGGTGTTGTTTAAGAGCACAGTTTCAGTTTTGTAAAATTAAGAGTTCTGATGATTGGATATACAGAAGTATAAATTTACTTAACACTATTAAACTATATGATTAGAAATTGTTTTGATGGTAAATTTTAGATTACACGTATTTTACCACCATTTAATAAGAATTAAAAAAAAAAACAGAAGCTCTACACACATTAAACAGCAACTCCCCACTCCCCTATCTTTAATTGGGGTACTTAGACCGTTTATATGTACTATGATTATCAATACTGCCTAAGTCCACGATCTTCAAGGTTGTTTTCTATTCACATCCCCATACTTTCTTCTCCCCTACCCTTTCTCTGACTTTTTATACAAAAGGAACATTTTTATATTCCTTTTTATTTCCATAACAAAGCTATTAGTTTTATTTTAATGGTTCACATAGGGTTTATCATATACATCTTTCAATTTACAAAAGTTTTATTACAAATAATACCATATCACTTCACATATAGTATGAAATATTTCAAAAATATTCTCCCATTTCTTCCTCTTGCCCTTGGGCTGCTACTGGCTTGCATTTTAATTTTATATGTGCTATAGACACTATATGGTCATTCTCGCTTTAAACAGTCAATTTTTTTAAAAATGTTATGTTAGAAAAAGAAAATGTTATATTTCTTTAATTACATTTTCTTGCAGATAAAAATAATTGATTTTAGCCTTAAAAAAAGAAAATACTATATTTTCACACATACTAATCATTTCTAGTTCTCTTCATTTATTTGTATAGATCCCAATATCCATCTAGCATCATTTTCCTTCTGTCTTGTGAAATGAAAATCTTGGGGTCCCAAAATTACTAAGATAAAAGGAAAAGTGAAGCTGGGAACCGCTCAGGGCAAACCTGCCTCGCATTCTATTCAATTAGCCCTCTGTTCACTGAGATAGATGCGTATCTGATGGCCTCCTCTGGAACAGCTTTTCAGAAACTCAAAACAATGCAACTATTTAGCTCTCACCTTCCTGTGACCTGGATGCCACCTCTGTGCTTCAAGTTGTCCCTGCCTTTCTGGACGGAACCAGTGTTCTTCTTACGTATATTGATAGATGTCTCATGTCTCCCTAAAACATATAAAACTCAGTCGTGTCCCTACCACCTTGGGCACATGTCATGAGAACTTCCTGAGGCTGTTGTTACGGGTGTGCATCCTCAACCTTGGCAAAATAAACTTTCTCGATTAACTCAGACCTGTCTCAGATTTTCAAGTTCACGGTTTGAATAATTTAACATTTTTGTATTGCTATTCTGCTGGCAGTTAATTCACGCAGTTTTCTTCTGTCTGAAATGTCTCTATTTTGCCTTCATTATTGAATGTTTCTTTTGGCTAAAAAATTCTAGGTTGAGTGTTCCATTTTTCTTTCAATGCTCTAAAATGTCACTCCACTGCATTCTGGCTTTTCTTGTTTCTGATGATAAGTCTGCTGCAATTTTTAGTTGTGTTTCTATGTGTATGGTATGTCTTTTTTCCTGACCGCTTTTAAGATTCTCTTTAAGATTATTTTTGGCCATTGGGTTATGACATGCTCTAGTGTTTTCTTCATGTGTCTCCTGCTTGGCTTCCATTGAGCTGCTTTGGTCTGTTCCCAGTATTCATTTGAAAAATGTTCTGTAGTTATGGTTTCAAACATTTTTCCCCCTCCTGCTTTTCTGGTATTCAAACTGCATGCATTTAGGCGACTCAACATTGTTACATATTTCCTTGATGCTCTTTATTCATTGTTTTTAGTCTTTATTTTGTCTTTTATTTTGGATAGTTTTTATTGCTATAGATTCACCAGCTTTTCCTCTTCTATGTCTAATCTTTTGCTAATCACATCCAGGTTATTTATTTCAGATGTTGCATTTATCTTTAGAAGTTCAATTTGGGTCTTTTTTACTATCTTCCATTTCTCTCCTTAGCATATGGGCACTTTCCCCTATCTTCTTGAGCCCATGAGGTATATTTCTAACAACTATTTCAATATGTTTGTCTACTGATTCTGTCATCTGTGTCAATTCTTGGTCTATTTCTATTGGTTGAGACTGAATTCTCCTCTGGGTACAAGTCATATTTTTATGGTCATTTTTTATTGGATGCCAAACATTATGACTTTTTTACTTTGGGTACTAGATTTTGTGGCATTCTTTTAAATATTGTTTGGCCATTTGGGGGATGCAGTGAAGGAATCTGTAATCAGTTTTATCCATTCACATTTTGTTTTTAAGCTTTGTTATGGTAGATCCAGAACAGCTTTCTAGCTAGGGCTAATATGACCCCACTCCTGAGGCACTATTCTTCTATGAGGTTCACCAATGCCACGTCTATTAGGACACCTTTCCACTCTAACTGATGGGAATAAAAACTCTCCTTGGCCTCATGTGAGCTATGAAAGCTTTTCTTTCTCCTTCTTTCTGGTGGTTCTTTTCCTAGTCCCAATAATTTCTTCATATGTTTCAGATCAGTGCTAGCCAAAGACTCCAGGGGACACAACAGAAGGTCTTTGGAGCTCCCTCTCTCTCTTTCAGTTGCCTTTCTAGTATTTTCCTCCGAATTCTAGCTACCTTAGCTTTTCTGAACATGAATTGAGCCAGGCTGCTGGACTCTGTTTAGTTTACCCTTCCTTGTGTTTTGACCTGAAACTGTGACACTTTCAGGGTTCACCTGGATTTTTTTCCTTGCTCTCAGGGATCCCTGTACCATGATCTCTATTTTCCAAATACCTGAGAACTATCATTACATTTTTTACTATGACTGATGTTCAAGTATCAAGGTGGAAGAGTAAATCTAGTTCCTTTTGTTCCATCATTGCTCAAACATGCCAAATTCTAAATGGATTAAAAAGGCAAAAGGCCAGGAGTAACCAGGATACTCCTAAAGAACCGAGTAGACTTTACTACTAGATGTGAAGACGTGCCATAAATAAATAATAATTGAGACAATCTGATGTTAGCGAATGGATGGAAAACAGACCAATTAATAGCTAAGAAACAGACCTACACATACATGAAATTTGACATATCTCTATGGAAAGAATCAATTACTTAATAGTGTTCAGATTTATGTTTAATCTGAGAAAAAGATGAAATTTATCTCTGCATTGCACTACATAAAAATGTAAAATCCAGGTGTGGTATTGACTTGCATTTATGACCAGGTAGATGTGTCAAAGAATATCAAGAAGTAGCAGTGTTCATAATTGCAAGGTGGAAATAACCCAATTATTGAATACCCATCAAGAAGAGAATGAGCAGGTAATTGTAGTGTACTCATAGAAGAGAATGCTATGTAGAGATACAAATAAATGAATTATAACTACACACATGAACACAAATGAATCTGTAAAGTATGATCTGAGTTTAAAAATATAAGCCATATGATACCATTTTATACAGAGTACAAAACAAGGAAAAATGAAATAAAGATACTATTTAAACACACATACTTATGTGATATAACTACAATGAAAGCAATAGAATAATAAACTTCTTGCTCTATTTGGAGGGGCAGGACAGGGGATGGAGGTGTGTGGGATGAATAGGGAGATGGAATTGAGAAAATATGCAGAAAGCGTGAATAGTTTCTGTAATGCTCTACTTTTTTAAGCTGGGAAGTGGGGCTATAAGTGTCTGTTTGATTATTATAATATATAATACATTTTTTTTTGGCATAGGAAACTTCATAGAAGCCAAGAAGCCTTCTTAGAAGCCACACTCAGTGGTCATATTCTCGAGTAATCTGCAACTTCCAGAAGCCCTTCACATGGTAGGCTCTGGAGAAGGCTTCGTGTCACATGTGACATTCACCCTCCTGCCCCCACTTACTTCTACCTCCCTCTCTTTTCATAATGAGCTCAGAACACATCAACTCCTCCCAATATCCAACAATGCCGCTGCAGAAAGTAATTTGTCTGCAGTTTACCTGCTTTTCTTCCACAAATGTGCCCGTTCTGTCCTCAGAAGGGTAGAGGGGCTCTCCCACAACTTCAGAACAGCTGAAACAGCACAGACAGAATGCTGTGTTGGACAGTGACACAGGAATGGCTCAAAGGCATCTATGTTAGTAACTGTGAAGCCAACAGTCTTCTGGAGGAAACTGGGAGGTCGGGGAAGGCTTCGAGCAGAAGACAACATTAGAACTGGACTTTGAAAAGCAGGTAGAATTTTGATAGATGGGAGAAAGAAAATTCCCTGCAGAGGAAAATGTCATCACAAGAGAAAACTGCAAAGATTTTGAAACAGTGAGACTTTGTCTGACTCATTCATAGGGGAAAAAAAATACGTAGCAAAAATGGGATTGAGGTCACGTCATGGAGTTGGCATGCCATGTTAAGGAGTAAGATTCTGACTTTAGAATATGAGAAGCCATTCGAGATTGTCAAACAGCAACATAACCAGAGTTCTCTATGAAGATTTAAATACGTTTTCATGTATTTACTGTGGATAAGACACTTTATATACACATAGTGCGTGGGGTGGGGGTACAAGAAACCAAACCCAAACCAGAAGACTTTAGGACACAATGCTTGCCCTAGTAGCTCGTTATCCAGTTGCAATTAGGGAACATAATCTAGGGGGGCAGGATAAAGCGACTGGACAGTTTCCCAGCCTCCCTGAAGCAGGTCTTTAAATTGTGGTTGCCTTATTTGGCGGAAATCGGTGTTAATAACCAGAGTGTCCAAATTAGAGCACAAAGGCTAATGCCACCTCTCTGCCTTGCTTGTCACACTGTAAATTGAATTGGGTGGTAATCAGGTGGTATAATGCTAGGGGAGTGTTCACTGCGGATTCTCAGCAAATGCACATCCCCTTTCTGAGGCATAACAACTGGATCTGTGTCCATGAGTCCCACAGACCTTATTTTTACAAGTCCAGGCCACAGAGACCTGCACAGACACACGGTGTGTGGGCCAGAGTGTGATCCCCATTAGAGGATGGGTTTGCCTTTGCTGGGCAGTAAGTTCTGAGGAAGGAATGTACCAGCCTCTTTCCCAGACAAGCACCAAGTTATTGATGCCAACTGTGTCCGATAGAATACGCCCCTGCATCCCTTCAACGTGATCTTCCAATTGCCTGTATTGTGAACCCCCTCACTCATCAGTCCGGATAAATGCACCAGCCTGCCTCTGGGGTGGCGAGGTAATCTATTTATGTTTATCACTGAATGTTGACTGAGATCTTGATGACACGAAGCAAGCTTGGCCTCTCTTTCTCTCTGCTTATCCATCATCCCCCGACTGCCAACACACCCCATTGAAAGAGGCTGCCAAGACATATGCTAAAATTATATTGCATTTCATCTTACTTTGGAAGTAATGAGATCGTTTAACATGAAATGTAATTTAAAAGTGCAATGGGGCTTTTTTTCCACTCCCCTCCCTTGGTAATAGCCTTGGGCGCCGCATGCGACTGACTGACACATCAGTAACAGGTAGAGAAAGAAACCTATTCCTTTCAGAAAATGAGTGTCTGCTGAGAGAGCGGGACAGAAAGCAGTGATGATGTGGGTCTTTCAGGATTTTGGCTGTTACTCCAGCTCATGTCCTAGAAGACAGGGATCCATGACTCCAGGCTGTGCACAAAACCACAACAGCAGAGAGGAACCTTTGAGCACATGCACATTCAGCTAACTCCAGAGTGAGACATCAAGAAGCAGCTTCAACTGCATTGCTTTTCCACTGACCATCCTCTTTAGAAAATGATATGCTTTACCTCCAAACAAATCCAGCAGCTGATTCTAATCAAAAGACAACTAAGCCATTGACAGTTTCAGGTGTGTGTATTACGCCTCGAGGGGAGTAATAGAGGAATTGGCAGCTCTGGGCAAAGCTGGCAATGTAATCTTCTGGAAAATTTTTACATTCAAGATAAAGTCACACTTCATAAGACAGCTAATAGCTTTAGATTCACATATTTAAAGAGAACGTGGTAATTGTATGATAAAATATTAGCAAACCTCAAGCATGTTAGGAGAACAGAGTATCATTGCACCAGCAGACTGGATTTTGATTTGCTTTTTAACTACCCAAACATTACTACCTTTAAATGTGTTTTAAATTTAATCAATGTTCAAAACCATGTAGTAGAAGTCGGATTGTAGCAGTGAAGAATCACATACCTGTCTGTGTGCGTGGCTCCAGCAGGAATAGCTGTGCAACCTCAGGCAAGTCACTGTACATCTCGCTGCCTCATTTTTCTCACCTGAAAAGAATGAATTAGTAACTGTGAAGCCAACAGTCTTCTGGAGGAAACTGGGGAGTGGGGGAGGGCTTCAAGCAGAAGACAACATTAGAACTGGACTTTGAAAAGCAGGTAGAATTTTGATAGATGGGAGAAAGAAAATTCCCTGCAGAGGGAAATGTCATCACAAGAGAAAACTGCAAAGCACTTAACTTATAAGATGCTTATGTGTAGCACCTGACATGTTTTTAAAAGCTCAGTTTTATGTGTTTTGTAAAAGTATTAAAAACTCCAAATATTACCTTTATAATTCCTAGTATAGTCCGCAAACCAACCACATCCGCATCGCCTAAGTACGCGTCAGAAAAGAGCAGTATCTCAGGCCACACTCCAAGCTCACCTATATAGACTCTAAGTTATAACAGGTGATTAATATTGCTCTTAAAATGCAGGTTTGGGGCTGGGCTCCGTGGCTCGTGCCTGTAATCCCAGCACTTTGGGAGGCTAAGGCAGGTGGATCACCTGAGGTCAGGAGTTTAAGACCAACATGGTGAGATCCCCATCTCTACTAAACATACAAAAAAAAAACAACAACAACAAAAAACAGTTGGGTGTGGTGGCGGGTCCTTGTAATCTCAGCTGCTCAGGAGGCTGAGGCAGGATAATTGCTTGAACCCGGGAGACGGAGGCTGCAGTGAGCTGAGATCACACCATTGCACTCCAAACTGGGCAACAAGAGCAAAACTGTCTCAAAAAAAATAAAAATAAAAAAGGCAGATTTTGGTTCAGCAAGTCTGGGGAGGGCCTCAGGTTCTGAATTTCTAATAAGCTCCCTGGTGATACCATGCTGCTGGTCCGAGGAGTGCACTTTGGGTAGCGAGGGCTAAAAGAATGTCCGACGTGCCGGAGGTGCTTAATAAGACTGCCTACAGCTGTGATTCTTCAACCGGCTCCATCACATCACCTGGACAGCTTGATAAACACAGATGGGTAGGTCCTGCCCCAAAGCTTCTAGTTCAGTAGGTCTGAAGGGGAACCATAGTTTGCAATTTCTAACAAGTTCCCAAGTTATCCTGATGCTGCTGGCCCAGGGACCACATTTTGAGAATTACTGGTCTACAGACTGCAGTGCAAAACAGTAAAAGATTATTAACTACAAAAGCATACGGAAAAACAGGATAATAAATTAGCACAGTAGAATGTTTAGTTATATATAATCTACCTGTTAAGAAATCTAGAAGGAAATGTACAAGGGATATTGTTTTATGCAATTGAAACTATGGGTAAATTTGAGGGTATTCTATTTGCCACATTTAATTGAAAGTAAAAGGTCATTTTCTATCAAACCACTCCTTTCATCATAAACTACGGCTCCAGATGCGGCAGCTCTCCTGAGCTCTGACCTTTCCCGCTTATATAACCCAACGAGGCTACTGGCTTTTAGACATAAACAGATTGATTCAGATTGAAAACGGGAGGAAATTAAGAAGCATGAGCTAGTCAGTGATGAAAAGAGTAGGCATAATTCAACAGGTGGGTGAGCCAATGAAAGGCTACTTATTCTCAGAGATTCAGCAAGCGGACATGTCCACAGTATTCACCAGGATTATATGCTTGCTTGTTTTATCATTTATGTCCTGCCACATTCCTAAAAGGGTTTTAAAAATGCATCCTGGCTTTATGAACCTCAAGTTGGTGAACCTTTGAATATTAAGTTTCCATGGCGCAGGATGTGCAGTTCTACGAGTCACCATCATCGCCCTTAGTGAGCAGTGGAGCTGTGGGCCAGGCACTGTCCTTTGCCAAGAGGCAGCCATCTCCACTGAGCATGGATTGTCCAAGGCATAGCTCATGTCCAGTCCCAAGGACCCTAGCACTTCAATGCAAACTTCCCCTTAGATTTCAAAAGAACCTAACACCCAGTAACTTCAACCCAGCTGATGCGCAGTAAAAGGTTGTTGTTTTAAAGGGCAGCTATTCCATGCGCTGAAGAAAGAGTTGATGCCTCAGAACTGGGGGCCCAAAGAAAAGCAAATGATAATAACCATCATCGTCACTAAAAACAACCTACATTGGTCCTGGAAGTCATTACAAGAAAATGAGAAAGGGAGATATTTATTATAGTTATGCTCGAAAAAGTGACAGATTGTCAACAATTTAATGTCCAGCATTAAGTCAATAGAATATTATGAGGCCATTAAAAATTATGTCTGTGAAGACCAACTAATAATTATAGTATTATAGCAGAAAATATTTTCTAGGCTAAGTTTTTAACAAAGACTACAAAACTGCACCTGGAGCTTGATTACAGCTGTATTTTAAAAACTCCCTACCCAAGAACACCTGGAAGAAAACATTGCAAAATGTAGGCATTAGTCATATTTGCAGTTCTTTTAAATTTTGCTCATTTATCCAAAAGTTTTGTTTAATAAGTATGCATTAAATTTATAATCAAAATGAACCTTTTTATAGATCATGGTTTTAAAAATTGTGTTATTTTCATGCTGATAACATTAAGAGGAAATACGAAGATAAGAAATCACTACTCTATAATTACCATTATGCTAAAACATCTACATGTTTAAAAAATAGAAATGCGTTAACACTGATTGCTTTTTTTGGGACTTAGGGCAATCGGGAGAGGGGTGGGATCCTTTAGTTGCCAAATTTATTCGCTGTGGTTTGAGAATGAAATACAAAATATGAATGTTTGAGTAGATTTGCAGCTCTTGAATGCACAGATTTCTGAAAGATGCACCTGAAATGTGGGAAATTAATCTTTTTTTTTAGCTTCTGCTTTGGCTTACAGGTCCTGTTGAGTGCTTGCAGGCTGCATCCCGGCCTCTGAACCACCCCTGTACCAGAGCCTCTGCTCCCACGTAAGGCAGCATGGACAGGGCATCCTTGGTTTTCTCACTTGGAAGTGAGCCCAGCCAAGGAGCATGACTCACTTCCCAGAGCCTCAGGAATAGTCACTGGCTGTGAACCAGAATCTTGTCCCCTGGAAGCTCCACTCCTATAGCTGTTGGCTAATGTATCTTTGTGCCCATCAACTCTGTAACATACAAACTTCATGGGACCATGAGTGACCCCATATTTGGGGCTCAGGATAGGTGCATGCAGAGAACAGAAAACATCCTTGTTTTAAACAATTATGCCAAAGTAGAGTTGCGTCATTCATCAGTCAAGGTTGATGGTGATTCTTTGCAGGGCCTTACTCCAAAACAAAAGTTTCACCCTGAGCATTGAGGTCCTAGGAATTTTGTAAGTAGACTTGGGAAAACTGAACTCTTTCATGTTGCAAGGCTCATAGAGATGCAAAAACCTGTTCATGCCAGTCCACAAATAAGTTCTTCTAATAGTTCCCATTACCACGCAGCAAACCATTCACTGAAAATATGCAGGATGGGCCAGGGGCACAGTGGCTCAGACCTGTAATCCCAGCACTCTGGGAGGCTGAGGCAGGCAGATCACCTCAGGTCAGGAGTTTGAGACCAACCTGACCAACATAGAGAAACCCCATCTCTACTAAAAACGCAAAATTAGCTGGACGCGGTGGCACATGCCTGTAATCTCAGCTAGCTACTCAGGAGGCTGTCGCAGGAGTATCGCTTAAACCCAGGAGGCGGAGGTTGCAGCGAGTAAAGATCGTGACATTGCACTTCAGCCTGGGCAACTAGAGCAAAACTCCATCTCAAAAAAAAAAAAGACAGAAAGAAAGAAAGAAAATATGCAGGATGGTGCAGAAATTCATTAATTCATATATTCACCCATCAGATATTCCTTGAGTGCCTTCTGTGTGCAGATGCCAGGTGCTAGAAATGAAGTGGTCCATAAAACACAGTAGCTGCCTTAATGGAGTGCAAGGTCTAGATTCACAGACAGAAGAAAGGAGGTAGTTTCAGTGGAGTGTCACAAGACCCTCCATGAGGACAGCATATAAAGAGGTAAGGAGGAATGGAGGGCTTGCTGGAGGAAGCGCTGCTTCAGCTGAGGGGAAGCACACATAAATTTTAACCCGACAAGAGAGTAAGAGTAGGGGAATAGACGGGCAGGATTTTCTAACGGGAAGAGCAGCAGAGTCAAAGCCCGAGAAGGAAGAGAACATGATGTATGCTTGTAAACAGCACAGCATTGCAGCAAAGTAGAGTTCAAGAGCAAAGCGTCAAGAAATGACTCATGAAAGACTTGATAAGCTGTGTTGTCCTGGTAGCACATTTCAAAGCTTCCTGCCTCCCCCATGAGGGAGGAAAAGGGGAGCTGATGTTGACCAAGGCCCGGGACAAAATTGGGCCAGCCTAATTGGTGCACAAATTCCCCTGTAAATGGAATATGCTTGAGAATTCCAACCTGTTGGTGCATTCTGTTTGCTGGATTATTTGTGTTCCCTTCATTGGCCTCCTTGGAATCTGCTCTTTTCTATTGCTTTCTTATCAGAGCATCTGGTGTCTAAGGGGTGCTTAGGGCTGTATTTTATTCCAGATGGGCCCTGCCCTGTGGAGACCAAGTGCCAACTGCACTGGAGCCCAAGGGAAAGGAGGCAACCTCCAGAGCCTTAGACCACCTTGTCTCTGCTCAAGGTCTTTGGTGGCAATGATCTCACACAATAAGCACAGATTTCTGTTCATTAGGTAAGAAATTTGTGCAGCTAAAGGTGCACAAGAGGCCGCTGAGGGTCTCAGCATACTAAAGAACAAGTTGTATGGAATCTGAATGTACAAAAGTTGAAGGGTTGCTTAGATCTTTCTTGGAAAGTGGGTATGACAACATCATATTAGGATCTGGCACAAAGTAGGTGCTCAGTAAATGCATTCTTTTTTTCCTGCCCTTCATGGCTATCTGAGCTCTAAAGTTCACAAAAATTAGCCAAATTAACAAGTCAGCTGTAACGATCAGTTGCAAGCCACAAAAGGGGCCCTAAAGAGGACAACAGGTTGGAAATATTTTAGGGGAAAAAATAGATCGTTGTACCCTAAATACACATTTAGGACCTACACGTCCTCAGGCATTGTACAAGGCATTGTGAACCAGGTGAGAACTTTGCCCTTGGGAAGCTATTGGTCTTATGGTAAGCCAAGTCCACACAAAAGATATTATTTGACATACATGCACATAAAGAGCCAAGAGATGGAATGACTTGAAGAGGCTTCCTCTCCCTCCCAGATGGGAAAGGTATGGAAAGCTTCATGGAGGAAAGGACATTTGAGAAAGGAGAGGTAGGATTTGGATTCTAGGGCATGGCTAAAATCCATGTGTCACTGGGATGGCTTCCAGGGCAAAGGAGTGGAATGATCTGGGGCAGGCAGGAAGGAAACATGGGGAAGAACAAACAGTTCAGTTGGAACAGCGCATGAACTGTGCCAGATGTCAGCACCCGCGAAAAGCAGGTTGGCAAGTCCCATTGGGATCCGATGGCACCCGGTCTACAGGGCCAGCCTTCATGCTCACACCAGAATCCATCCTTCTGTAGTTGGAGCACCCTGAGGACACTGTGGCAGGACTGAATGCAGCAGATATACACGGCTGAAGATAAATGCTTGTGACCACTGGCTCTGCACGTGTTTTCATTCTTCCTACCAAATGCATTAAAGGAGCAGTCACACAATTCCCAGCTCTGATCGCTACATGCCTGGCCCCTTTCCCTTTATCACATTACAGAAAACTGCTGTCACACTCTCTAGGTTCAGCCCGACCCAGGCAATGCGGTCAAAAGACATAATCAAGACCGACCCAGGATGCAGGACTGTAAGCAGACCAGCAACAGAGCAGGCCTGGGATGATTCATTGCAAGAGGCAGCCGCCTCCCTGCCCTCTGCTTGGCAGACTCGGGGTCACAGCTGTGCAAAAGTAGCACCTGCTTTGCTTCAAGAACTTCTTCATGCCCCCCAAGCAGCTTTTTACAAGAAGAGAGCATAGTACCTAAATAGGTGCCTCCCTTGAACGAGCCATGTTCCATGTATTAATCTTGCCAAAGGACTTTTCATTCCAGCATGTTTCCACATCTCAATTTTTACTGCTCTTACATAACTAGCCTGTGGCCAACAGCTGTCATATTCATCCATTTAGATAACATTCGGGTGTTTCCTCTTCTTCCTTAGCCTGGAACACTCCTGATTGATGGTCATTATATCTGCCCTCTTTCAATCCTCTTCACATCTGTATTCCATATGGTAAGAGGAAGGCCCTCCTACCAGGGGTGGTGATCGACAATTAAAATTATGAGATATATTTCCACCTGAATGCCTTGTTAAACACATAGAAGAAACCTTAAATAAAATGACATGCTGCTATAAAAACCATTGGCCCCAAAGGGAAGATCCCAGGGAGAAACATACATTCTGTGACCAAATCTCCAACATAAGCAATAAGGAGGTGCCTGCTTTAAAAATTACCTCATGAAACCCAGCAGCAAGTGGCATGTTAAAGAAAGTCAGCATTATTATCATTGGCAGATTTAAACTGTGCTCACAAAAGACTCAAAGATGATTTTAAAAGGCCTTCAGTACTAAAGACGTTTTCACTTGAAAGTGCATTGTCTAAAAAATTAGAACATCTCTTTTTAATAGAAGCAATGATGGTGAAGGCCCCAGGCTAGTCAATAAAATTCTGTTAATCTGCAATTAAAATGAAGTACAATATTGCCAACCCACACCACTTCCTTTTCTCCAACACATTCTGCTCCCCCATCTGGGTGCCCTTTGCTTATGTCTACCTGTCAAATTATACCTAATTATGGAGACACAGAACAGATACCTCCTCCTCCAGGATGCCTTCCTTACAGCCTCAGACAAAAGAAAGCCCTCCCCCTTGCATGCTTCTGGAGTCCTCCCCTTAATCATTTTCTATAGCAGTTCTTACATTGTGTGTTATACACGCTTCTTACTATGTGTCCTGATCAGCTCGGAGTTCCTTGTGGAAAGAGATTATATCTTAATAATCTTGGACACCCTACAGCTGCAATGATGATGTCTTAAGGAGACTAGCTCTTTTGTAGAAGTGTTTCAATTGAAAAACAAATGGCAGATGTTAAACCAAACAGAACAATGAAGAATAAATGGAATTTTACAAAAGTGACTGATCATGCCTGATCTATAGTTAGGTGCACCAAAAAGGCTAATAAAATTTAAAACTGAAAACAACAAAGGAATTTTTTTGACACAGCTTTCCATTATATGTTTATGCAATCCTTCATTTAATTAACATCTAATTATTGAACACTTCCAGCACTTTTTTATTCATGAAGAATGCTGCAATGAAAATACGCTATCAATTTTGTGAATATGATTATTTTAGAATAAACTACTGGAAGACATAAATGGACATATGCATTGTTAAAAGATTATGCAAATTGATACTTCTAAATGGGAAGTCTTTTAATGCTCTACCAATAGGTATAATTTTTGCTGTTGTTTTCTGGTAGATTATTTGGCTCCAGTGAGGGAAATTTTTTTTTATCGGCAGTTTGTTGAAAGTTTGCTCTTGAATGGGTGCTGAATGATAGCCAGGGCTTTCTCCAGTGCAGATAAAGCACCTGTGCTGGATGATCTTCTTGGTTCAGCCCTCGAAACCACACTCTCCACCTTTTCTAACCTACTCTGTGTGAGAAGGGTGGCTTCCTTGCCCTCTGGCTATTGGTTGGGTTCAGCCAATGCAAAGGACCTTTAGGAAATCTAAAGGGGTATGGGTGGGGGAAAAGGGAGAAATTCTGCAAATACTCTCCTGGCATCCTCCCTAGTAACTCATCAGTAGCTTCATTTCTCTACCAAAGACCACAGACTCTACTAGATGCTCCCACTCCACCATCTCTGAAAACCATCCCTCCCCTTGCCTTTCAGACCCTGGGGGTCAGGGGATATGCAGGTGGCAGCTCTCCACTTTTTCTGGGCATGAGAGCCATCACCATGCCTAATTGGGTTCCCTTAACCCAACTGCACCTCTGCAAATGGTTCCTTCCTTAGACTCCCCCCATTCACCCATCTGAGGGTTCCATCTATTTTCTCACAAGCTTAGACTAACATTGTAATTGGTACCACGAGTAGCTCCAGGGGCAAAGTGGAAGCTCTTAACCATGAGCAACAACATAGACACAATTGCTTTTCTTTTTTAAAAAAATTATACTTTAAGTTCTGGAGTACATGTGCAGAACGTGCAGGTTTGTTACATAGTTATACAGGTGACATGGTGGTTGGCTGCATCCATCACCCCATCATCTACATTAGGTATTTCTCCTAATGCTATCCCTCCCCAGCCCTGCTAACTCCTACTATCCCTCCCCAAGCACCCCACCCCCAACAGGCCCCCGGGTGTGATGTTCCCATCCCTGTGTCCATGTGTTCTCATTGTTCAACTCCCACTTATGAGCGAGAACATGCAGTGTTTGGTTTTCTGTTTTTTATTAGTTTGCTGAGAATGATGCTTTCCAGATTCATCCATGTCCCAGCAAATGACATGAACTCATCCTTTTTTATGGCTGCATAGCATTCCATGGTATATATATGCCACATTTTCCTTATCCTGTCTATCATTGATGGGCATTTGGGTTGGTTGCAAGTCTTTGCTGTCGTAAACAGTGCCACAGTAAGCACACGTGCGCATGTGCATAGACACAATTTTTAAAATCAGCAGGGGTGTCTCTTGTGGCAATCAAAGTACTTTGACCCACAGCGTCTATGACTAATTTACTTACAGTGTCCCTGGAAATGAAATTGATGGGTAGACTTACTCAAGTGTACTTGACTCATGTAGAAAGCAACTTTCTGGTTCTGGTGGGCAGAATCCTAATACAATGACTCCTAATACTTGGAATCACTACAGTGGGATTCCAGGGCCTCTTGTCCATTTCCAGATCTAGGCCAGTTCACACAACCAGAGCAGGCTGGATTCTTTGAGGAAGGACCCTAGAGTGCAACCACATATATATAGTGTGAATCTACCTCCAGGCCTTTTCCAGAGGGCCCTGCGTTTATTTACGGGCTGAGTCTGCACTAAGGAAAAAGAAATATCCAGACCTTCCAAGGGTTATACGAGTCATCTCTGAGCAGACATCAAGACCTAGAAATTGAGTTAATCTCTCAGTGGATCTGGTGGGCCCCATCATGGTTTATTTGTCCAGCATGTAGAAGGCCATCATCAAAGACTTGAGAAAGACAGGGGTGCTGGGTCTTACCATAGCCGCCATTTAACTAGCTTATTGGGCCTGTACAAAACCCAGACAAGTCTGGAGAATAATTATGCCTTATCTCATACTTAATCAGGTGAGGATGACAACTGTAGCTTTGGTTTCAGATGTGGTAACTTACTGAGAAAATCAGTATAGCCACTGGCTACAGGTATGCAAGTACTGACATAGCAAATGCCATTTCTTCCATTTCTATTGAAAATGATAACCAGAAGAGTTGTCTCCAGATGATTTCTCTTGAGACCACGATAACGCCCCTGCTTCATTGTCATAGTATAATGCACAGGGATCTTGATTATTCTGATACCCCATAGGACACCATGTGAGGCACTCCCTCAGTGGCAGTGTGCTCATTGTACAAGGAAAACTGTCCATCAGGAACTGGGTGGCATCGGAGTCACCAGATTATAGAGATGGGCACAGAACCTGTAGTTACATGGAAAAGATGTAAATGAATCTGACTCAAGCAAGTTCAGAAGGTACAAGTAAATGGCCCGAGCAGTTAGCTCACTCCCCTGAGGTGTCTCTTCCTTATGCTTCACTACTTTTCTCCCTCTACCCACAGTGATGGCCTCATGTGGAATACTGATCACCACTTTCCAGTTTATGGACAGGTTTTCAGGGCGTAAAATCCACTAAGAGTGGCCTTCAAAGAGTGGTGAAGGGAAAATCCTCATTTGGGCAGAATTTGGGCAGTGCAGTCAGATGGCTGCCTACTTCACCTGGGAGGGAAGAGCCGGAGTAAGGCTCCACACTATGTTCTCAGCAGGGGCTAATAGGTAAGTGGCTGGCTTGGAAAGATCAATATTGGAAAATTGGTAATTGGGAAGCCTGGGCTAGAGATGTGTGGGTGGTTCTCTCAGAGTGAGCACAGAGAAGACAATCATTTCTTACAAAAATGCTCACCACAGGGCATCCACTCCAGTGCCGGCTCTCAACAGTGACTAAGTGTGGATGCCATTAGCCTCTTTCCACAGCCAGCCCAGTGCCTACCCAGGCTCTTATCCCAAGTGGCCCTGAAGGCATAGTTGGAGGCAAGAAGACTGGACCTTCCCCAGCGATGCTCATTTGGTTCCTGATACCACTGAGTTCCCTATGTGCCAATGGCAAGTATGGCCCTTATCCCTGGGTATACCAAGAAGCCATGTGGGACACATTGATTCCATTGCTCCTGTCATGATGGAGAGGGCAACAAATTTGGCCTCACCAGGATAAATGCCTATTCTGTTAATAGACTTACTTTTCTTGCCTACCACGCTTCCACATGTACCATGATTGGTGCCTTATCGGCTGCCACGGTACCCCACACAACATAGTCTCCAGAAAAGCAATTATTCTATAGCAAAAGAAGAATAGCCATGAAATGATGTGCCCCATCACCCAGAAGCAACTGCCTTAAAAAATGGCAAAGGTTTGATTACAAGAACCAGCGGGGAAACAACATTCTGCAAGGTAGGGGAGCTACCTACAGGACGTGGTAGCTTTCTTTAATTAGCAGCCAATAGGCAGGGCCACTACAATCACCAGAATGTATTAGTCTGGGAGGTAAATTGTGGATGTGGGAGTTGTTTCTCTCCCTATTTTACCAAACAACTCACTGAAGAATTGTTTTTCCTTGTTATGACCTTGGGTTTGATGGGGTTGGGGTCTCTGATGCCTAAGGTAAGAAAACTCCCACCAGAGATCACAGTGACATATCAATCAAATTATAGCTTGACACTGAACCCCAACCACATTACTTCTCATACCACCAAACTAACAGGTGGAGGAGTCACTCTGCTGACTGGGGTAATTATTCCCAATGGCTAAGGGGAAATTGAGTTGCTGCCTTGCAATAGAAGCAAGTGGGACTGTGTCTGGTAAACAAAGTTTCGCCGTATGAGTGGAAAATTGCAGAAACTTAATAAAGACAGGACCAACAAGAGCTTGGATCTTGTGGAAATGAAGGCTGGTATCATTCCACCAAGAGGAATCTCATTCCACCAGGGAACAGGAAAAGGGTCTGAACAACAGAACGTGGATGATCAACTCTGGCTTTTGACCAGTTACAGGAGCAGGTACCATATTAGCTGCTGTGTCTTATGTTCCAAAATTACTTCCTTCCCTTTACCTTTTGGGCCTCAACTCAGATTAAAAAACAGACCAGGTCATGTGGTGATACTATTGAAGTCATATTAACTCAGATAATTTATTTAATTTTCTCTTCTTCATCTTCTTCTGTTTCTCCTCCTGGAAATTATATTCTCCTGACCAAGTCCTAGCTCTATTCTTGATAATCTTCATCTTTTGATTATTATGGCTCTATTCTTCATTGTTTTTATCTCTTATCTCTATTAATCTCTTGATTAATTTATCTTTTCATTTGTAATTCTTATCTCTGACTTTTGGTTTTGCATTCCAAGAGAATAACATTAGTTGGTTTGGCTTCTAAGATTTTTTCTGAAGTATCTATTGTGATATTTATGCTGTTTTTTTTCTTTTGGAAATTATGCATTTTTCCAAGATCTCTGTTTTTTCTTAGCACTGCCCTTTCCCATGGTTGTCTGCTCCTGTTTTATCAACATGATCCCTTTCCCAATCTTACTGCAAATGTGAATTCAATGTGTTTGAATTCCTGTTTTCTGGCACTCTGCTTGATTCACCTCTTCAAGCTGCTAATTGTTTTTTTCATTTTTATGAAGAAAAGTTGAGATCAATGGCTCGAGGAGTAACATATCATAGTCAGTTGGAAAACGTTTTCAAAATCTGTATTCCCGGTTTCCCTTTTTTTCTTCCAGTGCCCTACTTCCCACTCACAACAGAAGTACAACAATCTCCAGTAAAAGGTGTCTAGATAAAGGTATTAACAAAAAACATTATCTACATAATTCTGATATGGATCTTTCCTCCACATGGAGAATCAGCAGGCTAGTGTGCACAGCACAGTTAAATGATGTGAACTCTGGGAGCTCAGATCATTATTTGATTAACATGTTGGTTCACTATGATAGTAGGTGTGTATGTGCTCTGTGTGTTTGCAGTGGTAGCTCATAAGATAAACTTCCTTCCAGGGACAGCAAGCCAGGAATGTGGTTGGAGTCTTAGAATAACCTATTCTCCAGTCTCTCTTTCTTTGTAGCATTCACTAAAGGGGCCACATATATCTAATGCTGGAGCCACAGGATGGTAGAGCACAATCAGTTGAGAATCCATAATGACTGCTGACCCCTATGAATCATAAACTTTTGCTGCATTAAAACACCAAGAGTATGAAATTCTTTGTTAAAAATGCAAAATGACTTAGTGTATCCTCATTATTTTATATCTTGAGTGTTTTTTGCCCACATGATACATCAGAATTTTCCCATACCCTTAAAGACTATTCAAGAATGAGATTTTAAATGGCTCCGTGATATTTCATAAGTGTACATACCCTAAATTTACTGACCTCATCCTTTATTGAACATTTCATTGAAAACATTTTTAGAAACTATAAAAAATGTCATTAAAAACTTCATTGTGTTTGGCATTTGTTCACTGTAAAAATTTCACTAGTGCTACTCACATGATTAGAAATGATTACATACTGTTGCAAATAACAAAACATTACTTAACATAGGTTTAAGAATTATAAAGTTCTTATCTGAAGATTACATGATGGTTGACATGGAAAATTCTTGAGAATCTACAAAACAAGTAAAACTAATAAATTTATTTAACAAGATCAGACCATGTAAATTAAGTATACAAAAATCTATTTTGTTTTTGTTTTGAGATGGAGTCTCACTCTGTTGCCCAGGCTGGAGTGCAGTGGCACAGTCTCGGCTCACTGCAACCTCCGCCTCCAGGGTTCAAGCAATTCTCTGCCTCAGCCTCTCTAGTAGCTGGGATTACAGGTACCCGGCACCACACCCAGATAATTTTTGTATTTTTAGTAGAGATGCAGTTTCACCATTTTGGGCAGGCTGGTCTTGAACTCCTGACCTTGTGATCCACCCACCTCAGCCTCCCAAAAGGGCTGGGATTCAACTGTATTTTATGCACTAATGGCAAACAGTTGAAAATGGAATTAAATAAAAAGAATTAAGCAATACCATCGAAAACCATAAATTAGGATTTAACTGGTAAATAAAATACATGCAATACCTCTACATTGAAAATTATGAAACATAGCTGAGAGAAACTAAAAATAGCTAAATAAAGAAACATACCATTTTCATAGACCGAATATGCAATATTTTCAATATGGCCATTCTCTCCAAACTGATAATATAGTAATCACAAGCATAATTTCACCTGGGTTTTTATAGAAATTGACAAGCTGATTCTAAAATTTATATGATAATTCTTTTCTCCCCAACAGTAACTCAGCCTCCAGGACTCTCTTTCAGCATGGCTGGAGACACCTCTTCACACAACATGGTAGCAACACATCATAGGCACAGTCGCACCAAATTCACAGGGGATCAATTGAAAATCCTCATCAATACCTTCAATCAAAAACCTTACCCAGGTTATGCTACCAAACAAAAACTTGCTTTAGAAATCAATACAAAAGAGTCCAGAGTCCAGATTTGGTTTCAGAATTGAAGAGCTAAGCATGGATTCCAGAAAAAAAACAGAAACTGAGACTTTAGAATCAAGCCAGAGACATGAGCAAGATCAACCTGGTGCAGAATTTTAAAGTAGAGAGGCCAGGTGGTGTTGCTCCATGCACAGTGCCTCTCAATTACACATGTTCATCAAAGCGTTTGTGAAAAACCCATACCTTGGGACTGATTCCAGAGAAGAACTTGCTAAAGAAATTGGTGTTCCAGAGTCATGAGTCCAACTTTGGTTCCAAAATCAAAGATCTAGATTTCATCTCCAGAGAAACAGGAAACCTGTTGTGTTCTTAGAACTAGAAGACCAGAGGCAAGATTTCTGAGGGACATTAAGGTACAGAAGATACACAAAATGGCACCAACCTCACTAGAAATTCTCATTTCTCTAGAGCCGGAACATGATGAACACAGTCAAGTTCAGCGTCTTTGATATTATCAACTTGGGCCCAAAATCTCTCTCACAGTCCTCCTGGGAGTCTATCCTTCTGCTGAAAATGCAAGCTAAGCCCTCTGAAGATGGTAAAAGACTAGGCTAGGCATGGTGGCTCATGCTTATAACCCCAGCACTTTGGGAGGCCAAGGCAGAAAGATTGTCTGAGCCCAGGAGTTCAAAACCAGCCTGGGCAGCATAGCAAGATCCTGTCTATATTATAAAAATAAAATAAAATAAATAAAAAGGACTGTAGGGGACAGAGACAGGTACAGGAAGCACCACACTACCCTATTGACATAGCCTGGATCCAGAGTTCAGCAGACCTCGAGACAATGAAAATCAACTTAGGAATAATTGAAACAAATAAATAAAACATTTATATGGTAATTCAAAAGACTTAAATATCTAAGTCAATCTTGAAAAAGAAGAAAAAAGTTAGAAGACAAACTATCTAAATCAAGACTTACTATAATGCTATAGTAATCAAGAAACTAGTCCTGGTATGAAGATCAACAAATTGATCAATAGAACAGAATAGAGTCCAGAAATAAGCCTATAGTTACAGTCGTGTGATTTTTACAAAGGCGTCAAATCTTTTCAACCAATAGAGTTGGAGTAACTAAAATCCATATGGAAAACAATGAACCTTGACCTCTTACCTCATACCACACACAAACACTAATTCAAGATAGATCACAGACCTAATTATAAAAGGTTACAGGGCTTCTTGCAGAAATCACAAAGAACCTCTTTGCAATCTAGGGGTAGGCAGGGTTTCTTTCAACAGGTTACAGAAAGCAGTGACCATAAATGAGAAAAAAAATTCTAAATTAAACTGTATCAAAATTAAATACTTTTGATTAAAAGACATCATTAAAAATTATATAATAGGCTACAGATAGAAAAACAATATTTACTAAAAAACATCTCTTAAACTTGACAACTCAATGCAAACTCAATAACAAAACCAAAGCACCAAATAAATAACTGGAGGAAAAAAACACATGTGAATAAGAAGATACATGTGTCCAATAAACATGTAGAAAGGATATCAATATCATTCGCTATCAGAAATGCAAATTAAAACCACAATAAGACACCAATTCACACTCACTAGCATAGCTAAATTAAAAAGAGCAGCACCAACTGGTGGGAAAAGTGTGGAGCAACTGGAATCTGCATACATTGTTGGTAGAAACGTAAAATGGTGTGACCACTCTGGGAAAATATCTGATTGTTTATTTTTTCATTTATTATTATTGTTTTTTAGATGGAGACTTACTTTATCACCCAGGTTGGAGTGCAGAGGTACGATCTTGGCTCACTGCAGCCTCCACCTTCCAGGTTCAAGTGATTCTCCCTCCTCAGCCTACTGAGTAGCTGGAATTACAGGTGGGTGACATCGCGTCCTGCTAATTTTTGTATTTTTAGTAGAAACAGGGTTTCACAATGTTGGCCAGGCTGGTCTTGAACTCTTGACTTCGGGTCATGCTGGGATTATAGGCATGAGCCACTGTGCCTAGCCTGATCATTTCTTTAAAAACTAAGCATATATGTATCAAGTTGGCTAGGCCATGGTACCCAGATATGTGGTCAAACACTTACTTAGATCTTGCTGTGAAATTATTTTTTGGAGGAGATCAACGTTTCAATCAGTAGACTATGAGTAAAGCAGATGGCCTTCTGTAATGTGGATGGGCCTCATTCGATCTGTTGAAGGCCTTAAGATAACAACTGATGTTCCCCCAAAGAGAAGAAATGATACCTCCAGATTGTCTTTGCTTTTGAGATACACCATTAATATTTCCCTGGCCTACCCTGCTGGCCTACCCTGCAGATACTAAACTTGCCAATCCCACAGTCATGTGAAGCAATTCCTAAAAACAAACTCCCTCTCTCTCTTTCTCTCTCCACTTACACACACGCATACCACTATTGATTTTGTCTCTAGAAAACCCTAATACACTATTACTTGACCCAGTAATTCTACACAAGAAAATGAAATCAAATGTCCATAGAACTAATTGTACAAGACTGTTCATATGGGTTTATTCACAATAGGCAGAAACTGGAAACAGATCAGGTGACCACTGACAGCAGAACAGATAAAGAAGCTGTATTATATTCATACAGTGGAATACTGCATAGCAGTGGAAAGCCATGAACTACTGATAAACACGACAATATGGCTTAATCACAAAAACATTTAATCTGAGTGAAAAAGCCTTATACAAAAGAGTATTTACAATGTGATTCCATTTATCTAAAGAACAGGGGAAACTAATCAATGATTAAAAAGGAAATCAGAAAAGCAGTGGCCTGTGGGGATGGGGTGGAGGCAAGGGCTTAGCATATTGTTCCATGTGTTAATGGAGATTGGGTTACACAGGTGCCTGCATTTTTCAAATTCATCAAGTAGTACAGAAATTTGGTTCATTTCATTTTAGGTAAATTTTATTTCAAAGAAAAAAAGAACCATATTAAACTCTAGGTGCATGGTGAAGTGTTTAGGGGTGAAATACGCTGATGTCTGAATCTCACTTTGAAATGCACTAAAAATAAGAGATATTAATGGATAGCTAGAGAAACAGATAAATACATCAGAGTAAGTGTAGAGAGATGTTAATTGTAGAAACCAGATGGCAGATGTTTGCTGTACAGTTATTTCCAGTTTCCTATATGTTTGAAATTTCTCCTAACAACATGTTGGAAAAAAAGAGTTTATTTCTCTTCAAGAAATAAAGATCCAGAAGCAGGCAATCTCATGGAAGCACCATGATGACTAGGAATTCAGGCTCTTTCAATTTTGTTCTACTTTCCTTAATGTGCCACCTCATAGCGCAGGATGGGTGCTGGATCTCTCAGCAACTATTCCATTCTGCAGCCAGCAGGACACTCACAGCACCCAAGCAACTCTTCCCTGTCTCTCCGGCATCATCAGTTTTTCTCTCTCTACGGGATTACTGTCATCAGCATATAAAACTGTAGTTACTTTTTTCATCTGAAAAAGATTCTTCTCTTGGCCAGCCATGGTGGCTCATGCCTGTAATTCCAGCACTTTGGGAGGCCGAGACAGGAGGATCACCTGAGGTGAGGGGTTCAAGACCAGCCTGGTCAGTATGGCAATACCCCGTCTCTGCTAAAAATACAAAAATGAGCCAGGCATAGTGGTGCATACCTGTAGTCCCAGCTACTTGGGAGGCTGAGGCAGGAGAATCACTTGAACCTGGGAGGCGGAGGTTGCAGTGAGCCCAGATTGTGCCACTACACTCTACTCTGGGTGACAGAGCAAGACTCCACCTCAAAAAAGAAAAGAAGATTCTTCTCTTTACCCAACTTCCTCCACTTTTAGCTGCTGTCCTGTTTCTCTGCTCTCCTCTAGGAAAAAAAAAAAATCCTCAAAAAAATAAAGATGCCTGTGTTGTTGTTTCTGGTTGGATATTCCATGGTCAGCCCTCGGTGCTCATCTTGCTTGCTGCATCTGCAGTGCTCAGTGCGGCACACTCATCGCTGTTTCCTCCGTGATGTAGCTTCCTAGACACCAAAGTCTTGGCTTTCTTCCCGCTTCCCTGTTTTCCTCGCAGTGCTTTCTCAGTCTCCTTTGTAATTTACTCCTTTTCTTGGACATCCCAATGTTGGTGTGCCCCAAGGCTCAGTTCTTGGATCTTGTCCCTTCTCCTTCCCATCCAGTTCCAAGGATTTAATACCACGCTCTTGCTTATGACTGTCAAAATTCCATCTCCAGTTCAACCTCTCTCCCAAACTCCAGACTCATAGGTATAACCCTTAGTAGCAGACATTTACTTGCATGTCTAATAGATACACACAACATGTCCACACAAAGCCTGTTTTAACCTAAGCTTCCCCTATTTTCATGATAGCAGCTCCATCTTCCAGGTACTCAGGCCAAAAAATGTGGTGCCATCCTCTTCCTCTCTCCCTTGCTCATACCCAATAGTCAATTCATCAGGAAACCAAGTGATTCTACCTTCAAGATACACCCAGGACCACATGCCTTCCCACTGCCTCCTGAGGCTGCTCCCCTGGCTTAGATTCCTATGACAGCCTTCTAACTGGTTCTGGTTTCTGCATTTGCCCCTGCAATATTCTATTTGTAACAGAGCAACTTAACTAATTCTTTTAAAATGTTAACTCAATCGACGTCAATCCTCTGCCCAGAACCCTGTAGGGCTCCGAATTTCTCTCAGAGTGAAATATGATGTCTGGTATCTTCCAAGGCTCTGGGTGGTCTGGTCCCTCATTTCCTCTGGACCTCACTTGTCCCCTGGTGTCCTGACTCCAGCCACACTGTCCTCCTGCCATGCCCTGGGTGATGCCAGGCATGCTCCAGTGTTGGGGTCTTTCACTGGCTGTTCCTTCTACCTGGAACACTCTTCCCAGATACCTCCCTGTTCAATGCCCTCTTCTACTTCAAGTCTCTGCTCAGATCTCATCTTCTAGACGATTCTCAGCCTGAGCATTCTGGTCAATCTTGAAACTCCTCCCTACTCCCACCCTGGGGACTTCTGGTCCTTCCTACCATGCTCTACATGTTTCTTTCTTCTGCTGTACATATCCCTTCAAACAAGCAATTAACGTATTTATTATATTCAAGTCTGGAATCTGTCTCTTGCACTAGAAGTTAAATTCCAGGAGAGAGATTTTCCTTTTTTGTGTATGTGGATCCCAAGCACTTGAAACAGCGCTAATTCAGAGACCAACATATGCTTATTCAATAAATAAATGAAGCACATGGATCGCATGGTCAAACCTCCTTAAACCCTGTAACCTGCTATGTCTTATACTTTTATGATCTAACCCAATACATTACCTTCCTCCATTAAGAACAGATTTTCGTTCTTCTGATCAACACTACGCCACCCAATGAAGGGCCTTTCAATTTATTCTCCCAACCAGCTTCCAAATGTAATCGGGACCTATTAGATGAAGAGGTGGACTTGTTTGAAAAAGCAGCACAGTGTGAGCAATCCGTTCTTAAATCAGAGGCTTGTAAGCAGTAGGCGTTATACTCAGCAATACAAAAACTGAAAATGAAACAGTTGTTGCTCAAATACCTGTTAAAGATCCCCACAGGGATCTCTATGTAGAACACAAACACGACTGAAACAAAACAAAAACCAACAGCAATTAAAAAATATATAGGTCACCTCTCCTAATTCCTGCTCCGCTTCTAAGGAATTAGGTTCAGCTCTTAATATTCAACTTCTTCTCTCCCCTCTAGACCTTGTGGGCTTATGTTTTCTCTTACAGATTTACTTCAAGCAAAAATAACAACCACAACCATCTGTTGCATAAAAAGGAGAATTATGCTTTCAACCAAAAGGCAACTTGCTATTGCTGAGATTTGCCCCTTGTCTCATGTAGCAAAGATCCCAGGTGCAGCAACATAGGCAGCGACTCCAGGTCTACATGAACTCCCTTCTTTTCATGCTACTCATGCACTGGCATCAATGTCAGGCTCCAGCCCCAGACCACAGTCATGACCAGAAACTCAGAAGCGATACTCCAGTGATGTTCCCTGTCGTTCAAACAGTTTGAGTGTGGCCAATTTATAACTTCTGCATAACTTGGAAGCAATGGGGGACTCTCATAAATGGCCCCAGACACCTATTCATTGGTTTGTTTCTTTCTTGTGACACATTTGCCTTTCCACATGCAATCACTTACAGTCAAAGAAGGGATAAAATCTGCTAATGTCAAGATTTAGACAACGGCAAGAGTCTAATGTTGTCCACCATCTGCAATGTTTACAGCGTCACAATGGGCAGAGAAGGACAAAGGAACCAAGATGGCAAATATAATACATGAGTCAGGAAGGTCTAAGAAGCCACATCTTTCTCTTTATTATGATTGCCCTTGTTAATTCATTAAGAGATTGATTTTTATTGAGTCACATTTCCGGTATCCCTTTCAGCTGAGTATGAGGCCATTTTCTTGGTTACCAGGGCAAGGTGAGGTCTAGTTTGTGCATGTGTGGGTGTGCTGATAATTCATATCGTACCATGTAGACTATGAAAATAAAACATGGGTCAGCCTCTTTCCTAAGTCCTCCAGCTCAAACAAGAGCGACTCCCATCTCATCCTGCTGTCAATGTCCGTCTCGTAAAACATAATGACAGAAAACCAAAGGATTCCATTAAAAGCTCTTTGAGCTACTTCACACCCCACGGAGTGTCAGTCTGGGTGAAGCATTGCTTCTCACTGAAGATATTGTAACAGTTTAGCAACCTCCAGCAAGTCAAATTCTCTCCAAAGGTAAAATGCTGTGGATTCATCTTAGCCTGTTCCTATCTAAACTGACAGATTTGCCCATCAAAGTCACTTGAGTTGTCTTTATATGGAGAGGCACGAACTATCTTTTGTTCCTTAACAGTTCTTAAGAGCAAATAATACTTGAGTTTCCTCTTCCTGAGAATAAGAAAAGATCAAGAAAGTGAAAGCAGTAAAAGCAGCAAGAACTAATCTAAGAAACCGACAACTATATTTCCTATAACGATCAGGTATTACCTAGCAAGAAGCATGATTTTCTTCTCTACTCTACTTGTACCCAATGGCCAGCTTGTACTTGGTGACTCCCTCCGAGGGCTCAAGGAGGCCACGTGACAGTGGACAGTGATCCTCAAGCTGGTGACCCTATGCTTCCTTTGGGGAAACTGCCTCTCATCTTACTAAGGCCTCCAAAAATTGGCCCACCTTAAATACCCAGCATGAATTCTGTTCTATTCTCCTCTCCACCCTACGGAAACACCACGCTGAGGCGCCTTGTGCCCCACCATCTATAATTCCCTCCTGCCCGTTCAAATCTCCTCTGTCCTTCAACACCCAGGTGAAGACCCCTCTTCCCCATGAAGCTTTACAGATGACTTCAGCCACAGTGATCTCTGAGTCATATGGCATTCAGAGTCTGAGTCATATAACTTGCCACTTGATTATGGGTAGAATTATAGGATAATTTGTTGGTCTGTTCCCCAACAAACTATTCTGCTCAAAGTCAGAGGCTGGAACTTTTACTTCTTTGTAGCCCCACTGTAGCTGACAGAGCCATGGACACATGGTAGACAGTCAATAAAAGACTAATTGGATTGTTCCCAAGTTGAAAATCAGTGCATACATTAAGAAGGCTAAGACAAATAAACTCCCTTCATTAAGGTCTTCTAAATTACACATAGATCTAAAATTATAAAAAGCAAGGCAAATTACAAAGGTAAGTCACTGAAGGATAAAAATCATTTCAGTAATAACCTCAAGTTGCAGAGACAATGTAGTTACAGGAACAAGGGAGGGAGAGAGGGCAAGATTTAATTCCAAATTGACCTTTATGACATATTCAAAGGATACTGATGGAAAGCTAAGGATAGTTTTATGCAAGAGTTCTACGAGTATTACTGGTGTGGACTAGCTAGATGTTCCTTTCTTAGCAGGAAGGTTTGACTTACCTCTGTTATTTGCCTTGCTTTTTATAATTTTAGATCTATGTGTAATTTAGAAGACCTTAATGAAGGGAGTTTATTTGGCTTAGCCTTCTTGATGTATGCACTGATTTTCAATTTGGTAACAATCTAATTAGTCTTTTATTGACTGTCTATCATGTGTCCATGGCTCTGCCAGCTAGTTACAAAGAAGTAAAAGTTTCAGTCTTTGACTTCCAGCAGATATCTTGCAGATAGAGCAGATAACAAGAGAGGTGCTACCTTCCAAAGTGGAAGGATGGCTGGAAAAACAAGCACTAATTGTGAGAGAAGGAGTGTATGGGAGAGCATTTCATGAAGGACAGGGAGATCAGAACTCCATGCGCAGTGCCATGAGAACTACATTCCATTCCAACAGCCTGCTTAGCCAAGAGGCGCAGATAAATTAGCAGACAGGTGGAGGTGAACAAAACGATCACACTGATTGGGAAATTCACAAAGCATAAAAGGAGTCCTAAGAAGTCCAGTGAGAGAATTTCTCACGATCCACACTGATGATCTCTGAATCAAACCAGGCTCCTCCTTTATATGGAACCACAGACAGTAAGTGTTTTTAGCACCTGCAATGTGCCTGGCACTTCATACACACCATGTCTAAGCTGCACAACAACTTAACAATGTTAGCAGTGCCGCTTGTATTTTACCAATGAAGACATAAAGGCTCAGAAAATCTACGTTATTTGCTTATTCATCCATTCAATGAACATTTAGTGTTGGCTTGCTTTGGTGCCAGGCATGGGCTGTTAAACAGGGGTCAAGGCAGCAGTGTCTGCTGTCCCAGAGATTATGGAGCTGGAGTCTGGCTAAGATTTGGACCCTGTCTAGTTCTAAACCACATATGTAGCCTCTTTTCTTTTCTACCCTTACAAGGGAAGCCTACAGATGGTCTTCTTTTTAAACCTGTCATAAACACAATAATAACATGGCTATAAAAATATTTTGTCTCAATAACACTTCAATTGAAAACACTATTTAAACTACCACAAGAAATATGATGTATGTGGAAACAATGGAAGACTTTTCTTACCTCTTATTTAAAGTACAAAAGCCAGGCATGAAAGGCTTCCAGGAAAAGGGTAGATTGAGAAGACACAGGTCCCCCGCTTTCCATGACAAACAGAAATTATGGGCAAAGGGTAGCAACAAACTGTAAAACTGAGCTTGGAAAGGAAACAAGAAATAGAAAACCCAAGAGCCCAGAAATAGGAAAAGATCTCAAAGCCAAGTGATCACAGTAAATGGGAGTTCATTGACTATGCCTCCTGTGGGTACTATATCCAAACAACAATTCTAGGAGTTAGGGTTCTGACACTCAAGTGAGGTGCCACACCTAGGAGCTGGAAGCTGGGTGTAAGCCCCTGCATGGAGACTGGATCTATGAAGAGCGACTCCATTCCCCAATCAAAGACAACAAAACTTTGTTGTTATGCAGGGAAAAATAGCAAGAAAACTTGTCCTTCTGGGGTCAGGGATGGGAAACAAAAAGAAATAGAAACTCAGAAACTAGAGATATATGGTCCAAAAGTATTCTACCCACTTGATAAATAAACCTTCCTGCTAAGAAAGGAATGCCTAGCTGGTCCAGACCAGCAATACACTTAGAACTCTTGCAAATGCAAAACCAATATCCCACCACAGACGCATCTCCACCACCCACTATGAAACAAGTGCTACTAGAGATGAATTCACAATAAAAATTATAAATCCAATGTGAAAATGAAACACAGTAAGGGTGAGTTTACAGGGGCATCAAATGGAGAACTGGAGCTACTAGGACAATTTGAAACAGACTATAAAATAAGCAAGAGAATGAAGGAGATTGGAGAAGCAATGGGAACTATAGTGAAAGAATGGATCCGAATTTTATAAAGACATATTTTACAGTGAATTAAGAGGAGGTTTAGAAATGAAAAAACTTAGCCATTGAAATTAAAAACCCAATGCACCTTCAGTAAGCAGATTAGACAGTGGGTGAGAAAATAAACCAGAAGAGAGCACTAAAAAAATAAATACAGTAGTGAGAAATAAATAGAAATTATAAAAGAGCTCTTTAAAAAACATGGAGAACAGAATGACAAAATCAAACCTAGATCTGATACCAGTTCTGGAAGTAGACATTGAAAAAAAGAGAGAAATATTATTCAACAAAAATGGTCAAAATTGTTCTCAAGAAGAGATACAAGTCTTTGAACGACACAGAACCATCGGCAGAAAAATATAAGTTAATGCCAGCAACATCATATTGAAAGGGCAAGGACCAAAAACATCTTAAAAGCAACCAAAGGGGAAAAAAGCTACCTATAAAGGAATGACAATCACACTGACATCATGTTTCATATGAGGAACAACAGATGCCAGAACTGTATTTCCAAAGGGCAGAGGGAATCTAACTACCACGCCAGTATTTTGAACCTAGATCATCTATCCCTATGTTGTTCAATATGGAGTATTGTAGTCACTGGTCACACGTGGCTACTGAGCCCTTGAAATGTAGTTAGTCTGAACAGAGATGTGCTGTGAGTATAAAATACACTCTGGATTTCAAAGCCTTACTGTGAAAAAAAGAAAGTAAATTATCTTGTTAATAATATTTCATACTGATTACATGTCAAAATGACGACATTTTGAATATATTGGGTTACATAAATTATATCATTAAGATCACCCATTTTTGTGTTTTTTACTTTTAAAATCAGCCCCAATGATCTCCATTCATTCACTTTATAACATTTGCTACCTTCCTCCAACCTCAGGCTATTTGCACATGAAAATAGTCTCTTAATTAACTCCTTGGCTACTTTGTACTTTCAGCATTTCCTTGGTTTCAAAATATACATTTATTTATGAAATCATTTTATCCACGTCTGCCTCCCAACCAACATAAATGTAAACTCCATAAAGACAGAAACGATACCTGTCATAGCCACTGCTGTGTGCTCGGCGCCTAGCACAGCGTGGACCCAGGACTCTCTATCTTAGCTGTAATTCAGAGTATGTGCATCAACATCAGACGTTGTGGTTTCGAAGCCGCTTTCACTGAGCCCATCTGTTTGACCTGAAGTCACATCATCCAATTTCTCTGAGCTTTGATTTCCCTGGTTTTAAAAAGCCTATTTCCCTGCTCTTTAAGATGTTAACAAAATGATGAAGGAAATAGCCCATAGGTTGGCTCCTTCCCTCTGATGCTTTTTAATATGTGCCTGGGACTGAATTGATAAAGTGAGTGGCAACATGGAGAGGTCACTGCCTTTGAAGGAAACGTTTAGTGTTACCCACAGCTTCCCGAGGAATGAGACACAGCACTCAGTGCAGGGTCATGTGGGGAAACAGCAGAGTCACTGAGGAGCGGGGAGGGAGCGGAAGGCAAGGACACAGCTGTTACCGGAGTTTCTCTGGGAAACCCGGGGCAGGGTAAACAGCTTTGGACTAGTTGGAATGAGTCCAGCACGCTTTGGGGGCATAAAGCTGCCCCTAGGTACCTGGTCCCTGGCCCTGGGTTGATGTGGTCTGGAGAATATTGGCTTGGTACGTGAGAGTTAAATAAAGAAGGTGGCTGGGGTGTGGCCATGGATCATGGATCAGTTGGTCTGCATTTCAAAGGCAGGCTCATAGATAAGCCATTTACTATTTCCAGGAATTGACTAACCCTGCGAGAGGCAGTTTCTCCCCAGTCAGCAAGTCCCCCAAAATGTCAAGGCATCATAAAATAAAAAAACACAGTTAGTACACTTTTGAGCCACTGTGGTCCTTCCAAAGAGTAACAACTTGCATGTCACAGTGGTCACTCCTTGTTCTGGACACAATTCTGCTTATTTAGGCTTCTTCCACTGCCCTGAGAGATGACTTGTACCTAAGCCACCCTACCCATTTTCCAGAAACCACCAAGCTAATTGCTGCAGTTCTGCTATAATTTTGGTCTCAGTGCTGGAGCACTCCCCAACTTAGCCTGTCACAGCCCCCAAGAGATGCTAGAAAAAATTATTGTTAACTATTCTGCAGGTTCAAAGAAATGCTATTGAGCATGCCAAGAAAGAAAGAAAGGGCCAGGTGTGGTGGCTCATGTCTGTAATCCCAGCACTTTGGAAGGCCAAGGTGGGCAGATCACCTGAGGTCAGGAGTTTGAGACCAGCATGGCCAACATGGGGAAACCCCATCTCTACTAAAAGATACAAATATTAGCTGGGCGTGGTGGTGCACATCTGTAATCCCAGCCACTTGGGAGGCTGAGACAGGAGAATCACTTGAACCCAGGAGGCAGAGATGGCAGTGAGCCAAGACTGTGCCACTGCATTCCAGCCTGGGTGACAGAGCGAGAGTCCATCTTAAAAAAGAAAAAGAAAAAAGAAAAAGAAAAAGAAAGAACAAGAGAGAGAGGAGAGAGAGAGAGAGAAAGACGAAGGGAAGGAGGGAGGGAGGGCGGGAGGAAGGAAGGAAGGAAGGAAGAAAGGGAGGGAGGGTGGGAGGGAGGGAGGAAGGAAGGAAGGAAGGAGGGAGGGAAGGAGGGAAGGAGTGAAACTAATATTTTTTTCATT
>CAUYQU010093735.1:0-57654 GCA_963574635.1 Cheracebus regulus | reverse complement strand
ATCTCAAAACAATAAAAGCTATTTACAACAAATCTACAGCCAATATCAGACTGAATAAGCAAAAACTGGAAGGATTCCCTTTGAAATCTGGCACTAGACAAGGATGCCCCCTCTCACCACTCCTATTCAATATAGTATTGGAAGTTCTGGCCAGAGCAATTAGGCAAGAGAAAAAAAAAATAAAGGGTATTCAATTAGGAAAGGAGGAAGTCAAATTGTCTCTATTTGCAGATGACATGATTGTATATTTAGAAGACCCTATCATCTCAGCCCCAAATTTCCTTAAACTGATAAGCAACTTCAGCAAAGTCTCAGGATACAAAGTCAATGTGCAGAAATCACAAGCATTTTTATATACCAATAACAGAGAAACAGAGAGCCAAATCATGAGTGAACTCCCATTCACAATTGCTACAAAAAGAATAAAATACCTAGGAATACAACTAACAAAGGATGTAAGGAACTTTTCAAGGAGAACTACAAACCACTGCTTAAGGAAATAAGAGAGAAGACAAACAGATGGACAAATATTCCATGCTCATGGTTAGGTAGAATCAATATTGTGAAGATGGCCATACTGCCCAAAGTAATTTATAGATTCACTGCTATCCCCATCAAGCCACCAATGACCTTCTTCACAGAACTGTAAAAAAAACACCTTAAACTTCATATGGAACCAATAGGGAGCCCACATAGCCAAGACAATCTTAAGCAAAAAGAACAAAGCTGGAGACATCACCCTACCTGACTTCAAACTATATTACAAGTCTACAGTAATCAAAACAGCATGGTACTGGTACCAAAACAGAGATATAGACCAATGGAACAGAACAGAGACCTTAGAGACAATGCCACACATCCATAACCATCTGATCTCTGAAAAACTGGACAAAAACAACCAATGGGGAAAGGATTCCCTGTTTAATAAATGGTGTTGGGAAAACTGGCTAGCAATGGTTAGAAAGCTGAAACTGGACCCCTTCCTGACATCTTACACTAAAATTAACTCCAGATGGATTAAAGACTTAAACATAAGACCTAACACCATAAAAACCCTAGAAGAAAACCTAGGCAAAACCATTAAGGACATAGGCATATGCAAAGACTTCATTACTAAAACACCAAAAGCATTGGCAACAAAAGCCAAAATAGGCAAATGGGACCTAATTAAACTCTAGTGCTTCTGTACAGCAAAAGAAAAATCTAGAAAGAACTAGCAACCAACAGAATGGGAAAAAAATGTTTGCAATCTACCCATCTGACAAGGGGCTAATATCCAGAATCTACAAAGAACTAAAACAGATTTACAAGAAAAAAACAAACCCATTCAAAAGTGGGCAAAGGATATGAACAGACACTTTTCAAAAGAAGACATTTATGAAACCAACAAACATATGAAAAAATGCTCATCATCACTGATTATTAGAGAAATGCAAATCAAAACCACATTGAGATACCATCTCAGGCTAGTTAGAATAGCGATCATTAAAAAATCTGGAGACAACAGTTGCTGGAGAGGATGTGGAGAAATAGAAATACTTTTACACCATTGGTGGGAGTGTAAATTAGTTCAACCATTGTGGAAGACAGTGTGGCGATTCCTCAAGCATCTAGAAATAGAAATTCCATTTGAACCAGCAATCCTATTACTGGGTATATATCCAAAGGATTATAAATCATTCTATTACAAAGATATATGCACAAGTATGTTCCTTGTGGCACTGTTTACAATAGCAAAGACCTGGAACCAACCCAAATGTCCATCAATGACAGATTGGACAAGGAAAATGTGGCACATATACACCATGGAATACTATGCAGCCATAAAACAATGATGAGTTTGTGTCCTTTGTAGGGACATGGATGAATTTGGAAACGATCATTCTCAGCAAACTGACACAATAACAGAAAATCAAACACTGCATGTCCTCACTCATAGGCCAGTGCTGAACAATGAGAACACATGGACACAGGGAGGCTAGCATGACACACTGGGATCTGTTGGGGGAGAATAGGGGAGGAACAGCAAGGAGTATGGAGATTGAGGAGGGATAACTTGGGGAGTAATGCCAGATGAGGTGACGGGGGGATGGAGGCAGCAAACCATATTGTCATGTATGTACCTATGGAACAAGCCTGCATGTTTTGCACATGTATCCCAGAATCTGAAGTGCAATAATATACATATATATACACATACATATATATATATATATATAAATAATCCACATTTTAAATAATTCCAATCTTTTACATTTAAAGTAAAAATTATAAATATATTCACAAGAAAAATCTAAAAATGATTAATGACATTGTTACAATACACAACTTCAAGGACAAAATCTTGACTATATTCTGAAATTATTTGTGCCATTGTAGTTGTTATTTATGTATAGTATAATGTAGATGATATTATATAAGATAAATATGTCATGTATATGAGAATATTTTTTAAATCCTTTCATTATTTCTACTACATCTGGATCTGGCATACAAAATAGGAAAATATATTCTATTTTCTTAATCTGTGTGGATAGCTTGTTGATATAGCAATATTGTTTGTAAAGATCATTGTTTTTCCTGCTACATTAAACTATTATATAGGTCCTGTTTAATGATCACGTAAATGTGTTTGATTCTGAACAATTTTTTCCTATTAAGCAGTTTCTGTAGTCTTCTACCAAATAAACAGTAAAAATGTCTGCTTTAAAAAGCATATATTATACTGGGCAACATAAATAAAATAAACAGAATATTTTAAGGAATAATAAGTGTTATAAAGAAAATAATAGAGGTCAAATGATAGAGAGCTGCAGGAATTAGGTAGTCAGAGGGGGTTTATGGAAAAGGCCACATGAGAAAGTCTGAATACCAGAAGAGGCAGACCCTAAAAATTATCATGTGGTAGTATTCCAGAGGAAGTGAATAGCTAAATATGAGGGTTAATGCAGGAATTAGACTGATTGGGTAGAGGCAAAGATCTGTAGAGCATTATTAGCCATGTTAAATATATTGGGTTCTATTTTTCATTTCAGGGGAAGATTTGGGAAAAATTTAAGTTTGGAGTACGTAATATCATCTAAAACTTTTAAATATTGCTTTGCCACATAGAAAATTAACTATAGCAGATCAAGTGTAAAAACAGGGCCAGAAGTTGGTGGTTATTCAGGTAGCCCAAATAATAAACACTGATGTAAATACTTACATATCAGTAGCAGAGGTGGTTAAATTCCGAATACACTGAGAAATTAGAGATAAGGAGATACACTCATAAAATGGTGGGATAAAGGAAGGAAGGAAGGAAGGAAAGAAGGAAGGAAGATTTCTAGAATATAACCTATAGAATTTAAATGAATACTGATGCCACTAGCTGAAAATGAGAAGACAGAAAAAGGTGTATGGTTAGCAGGACTGGTATGCATCTTGAGTTCAAGCCTCAGTAATTTTTTGTTGGATTGTTTCTATTTATATTTTTTCTTTTTTTTTTTTTTTTGAGACAGAGTCTCACTCTGTCACCCAGGCTAGAGTGCAATGGCGCAACCTCAGCTCACTGCAAGCTCCGCCTCTCAGGTTCAAGCGATTCTCCTGCCTCAGCCTCCTGAGTAGTTGGGATACAGGTGCGTTCCACTGTGCCCAGCTAATTTTTGTATTTTTAGTAGAGACAGGGTTTCAACATCTTGGACAGGCTGGTCTCAAACTCCTGACCTTGTGATCCATGCGCCTTGGCCTCCCAAAGTGCTGGGATTACAGGCGTGAGCCACCGTGCCCAACGCTCTATTTATATTTTTTCTCTCCTAGTATATAACACATTCTTACATGTTTTCCAATGTATAATTTAAATATATGTGGGTAAATGTACAACCTTGATGAGTTTTAACATATATAAGTGTAGATAAATTATATTTTCATGAAAACAGCACCAAAATTAATATTAAAAATATACCTATTAGCTGTCATTCTCATATCTATTTGTAATCTCTCACTCTTTCCCAGCCTTCCCTAGTGCCCAGGAAAACCACCACTGCTCTGCTTTCTGTCAGAATAAATTTGAATTGTATTTCCTGATAAATAGAATCATGCCATTTGTACTTTGTTGACTGAAATTTTTCTCTCAGAATAATTATTTTAATATACATCCATATTGTATAAAATCAATAAAAACAAATCAAATATATTTCTCATAGATGAAAATTATTTCTTTACAGGCTTATACCACAATTTATTTATCTATTTACCTATTGATGGGAATTTGAGTTGCATCAATGGGTGGCTCCTACAAAGAAGTCTAGTTTGGACACATGGACACATATTTGTACAGATTATTTCTTGTGAATAAATGCTTAGGAATATAGGAGACTGAACCATATAGAAATGTGTTCAATTTTTAAAAGGGATTTTCAAAGCATATGTTTTCTCTTAGTTCTACCAGCAGTGTATGAGACTGAATTACTGTGCATTCTTATCAATATTTGGAATGGTCAAGGTTTATAATTTTAGCCATTCTGATATGTTCAGAATGATATTAGTGGTTTTACTTTTCAATTTCCAAATGAGTTATAATATTTAATATATTTTCCTGTGCTTACTTGCCATCTTTCCAGCTTTATTGAAATATAATTGACAAAAAATTGTATATATTTAAGATATATATAGGATGTTTATACATACACACTCACACACTACCACAGTAAAGCTAATAAACATATCCATTATCTCACATAGTTACTTTTTTGTAGTAAGAACACAAGATTAACTCCTTTAGAAAATTTCAAATACATCACGCAGTATTTTTAACTATAGTCACCATGATGTACATTAAACCTTTCCCAAAACTGAAAGGTTTTACCCTTTAACAAACATCTTCCCCGTTACTCCCATGCTCCAGCCCTTGGCAACCATCATTCTACAAGACTTCTAGAAAATAACCTATAGAATGTAAATAAATACTGGTCTCAGTCCTCCCTCTGTGCTTTTATACATTTATCTTTGTTAGAATCCACACATAATCATACAGTTTTTGGCTTTACTGCCACATTTCAGTTAGAATAATGTTCTCTATGTTATTTCAAATGGAAAAATTTCCTTCTTTTTAAAGTCTGAATAATATTCCATTGTGTGTGTGTGTGTGTGTGTGCTTGTGTGTCTGTGTGTGTGTGTGTGTGTGTGTGTGCATCTGTGCGTACTATATTTTCTTCATCCATGGACAGACATTTAGGTTTTTCCATGTCCTTACTGTTGTGAATAATGTTGCAATGAACATGGGAGTGCAGATACCTTTCGAGATTCTCATATCATCTATTTTGAATATATATACAGTAGCAGGATTGCTTGATCATATAGGCAATCTATTCTTAATTTTCTTAGGAGATACCATATGTTACCCATAATGGCTATACTAATATCTATTCCAACCTACAGTATACTAGGGCTTCCTTTTCTCCACATACTCACCAAAATTTATCTCTTGTATTTATAATAACAGCTATCCTAACAGGTGAGAGATAGCATCTTTCGTGGTCTTGATTTAGACTTCCCTGATGATTAGTGGTGTTGGGCATCTTTTCATATACCTAGTGGCAATTATATTGGCCATTTTTCTTTAAATAAATGTCTATTCTGGTCCTTTGTCTATTTTTCAATACTGTTATATGTGGAGTATTTTTTTTTTATACTGAATTGTCTTTATTCTGGGTATTCTGGATAATTAATGTTTGGCGTATTATCCTATATTCTAGTCAGGGTTCCCTAGAGAGACAGAGTAAATGGAACACACACACACACGCACACACACACACACACACACACACACACACACACACACACACACACACACATTTATTTATTTATATGAGGCGTTTATTAAGTAAAAACTCACAAGATCACAAGGTCCCACATAGGCCATCTGCAGGCTGAAGATTAAAGAGAGCCAGTCTAAGTTTCAAAACTGAAGAATTTGGAGTTTGATGTTCAAGGGCAGGAAGCATCCAGCACAGGAGAAAGATGTAGGCTGGGAGGCTAGGCCAGTCTCTCTTTTCACATTTTTCTGCCTGCTTATATTCTAGCTGAGCTGGAAGCTGATTAGATTGTGACCACCCAGATTAAGGGTGGGTCTGCCTTTCCCAGCCCACTAACTCAAATGTTAATCTCCTTTGGCAACACCCTCACAGACACACCCAGGATCAATACTTTGCATCTTTCAATCCAAACAAGCTGACACTCAGTATTAACCATCGTAAGTCTACCCTTTGTCAACTTGAATCCATACACATATCCTGAGATTATACATAATCTTCAAATAAAGACAATAATAAGGTCATAATTATTGCAACTATTCTTTTTACCACTGGAAATGTACCAATCCCCAACATAAATAGAATTACATAAAGTTAACAATACTTAAATGCTGATGTGAGGTCAATGAATCTTATATCACACAATATAGGAGAAAGGAAATAAAATGAAGATATTTTCTTAGTACAAGTCTATATATGCACAAACATGTTTTTAACAAAAGAAGGAGGAAATAGTCATGACAGCTACAGTCCTCATTTCTGCAGCAGGTTATGTGGTCATAGCTGGTATTAATGATTACCTTCTTCTACTATGCATTCTTTATTACCTTTGCCTTCAGCAAGCAGCTCAGTAGGTCATGGTTTGTTTCCTGCTGGAGTGACCCAAACCTTCACTCCAAAGGGTCTGGGCCATTTGTAGTCCTGCCTGGATTGGGCTGTTGTAATTTCCCATTGACCTTAATAATAACAGGGCATGCTAATACTAAGAGATGCCCTAATGGATCTCCTTCATTTTGTGAAAACTTTTCCTTAACCTCCATTGTGAAGTAGTAGGACTGATTTCATCTTGATAGTTCACATCAATCACTCCAGCCAACACCATAACTCCCTTCTTAGCCTGTTGACTTAAAGTTATGAGGAGCCCAAAGTGTTCAGGTGGCAAACTTAACTTCCAGTTGAACAAAAGCCATGTTGTGTCTCCTGGTGGCAGCATTCCTCCAATGGAACTAAGACCTCTAGGCTAGCAGAATGTAATGCTGCAGGAACAGAAAGCAAAATTTTGCTAGTGGATCACTGGGATGAAGGTGAGTGGTGCCACTTCCACTTCCACCCCTTGATTCCTGAATCTGTGAATCCTGGCTATAAGAGAAAGGATTTATTGGATGCTTATTGAGAGCATACACGGCCTTCTGGAGAACTTTGCCCCAACCCTGCAAAGTATTGCCGCCTAGTTGGCATTTTAATTGTAACTTCACAAGGCATTTTAATTGTAACTTCACAAGGCCATACCACCATTCTATCAATGCAGCTGCTTCAGGATGATGGAAAACATGGTAAGACTAGCGAATTCCATTAGTGTAAGCCCACTGCTGCACTTCTTTAGCCATAAAGTGAGTGTCTCAGTCAGAGGCAATGCTGTGTGAAATACCATGACAGTGGACAAGGGATACCATGAGTCCACAGGTGGCAGTCTTGGCAGAACCACTGCATGCAGGATAGGCAAACCCATATCTGGAATAAGTGTCTATTCCAGTGAGGACAAACCTCTGCCCTTTCTGTGATGGAAGAGGTCCCATATAATCAACCTGCCACCTGGTAGCTACCTGATCACCCTAAGGAATGATGACACACTGAGGACTCAGTGTTTGTCTCTGCTGCTGGTAAACTGGGTACTCAGCAGTGGCCATAGCCAGGTCAGCCTTGGTAAGTGGAAGCCCATGTTACTGATCCCATGTGTAACCTCAGTCCCTTGCTACCTTGGCCACATTGTTCATGGGTATATTGGACAATGCCAGGGGTGGCTGGGGAAAGAGGCTGAGCGGTGTCCACAGAATGGGTCATCCTATCCCCTTGATTATTAAAATCCTCCTCTGCTGAGGTCACCATTGGTGATGAGTCAAGGAGTGAGTCACATGGGAGGCAAATATCTTCACTTTCTGACCAATCAGAGAGGTCCATCCACAAACCTGTTCCCCAAATTTCTTTGTCACCAATTTTTCAATCATGCTTCTTCCAAGTCCCTGACCATCCAGCCAAACCATCGCCTACAGTCCATGGATCAGTATATAATCGCACATCTGGCCACTTTTCCTTCCATGCAAAGTGCACAACCAGGTGCACTGTTCAAAGTTCTGCCCACTGGGAAGCTTTCTCTTTACCGCTGCCCTTCAGGGATGTCCTAGAAAGGGTATGCAGTGCTGCTTTCAGGTGGAACATGCATATTGTCCAGAACCATCTGTGAACCAAGCCCTAGTCTTCTCTTCCTCTGTCAACTATCAGAGGGAACTCCCCATGAGGCCATTGGGGCAGGTTGAGGGAGAGAAGGCAGGGTAGCAGAAATGAAGACCATGGGCATTTGAGCCACTTCCTCATGTAACTTACTTGTGTCTTCAGGACTCACTTGAGCCCAATCACATATATACCCTTTCCATTTGATGTTGGAATGCTGCTGTGCATCATCTACTTTAAGGCTAGTTGAGTCACAAAGTGCCAAGTTCATGAAAGGCTGTTCAGGTCACATGGTGACTTGATGACCCATAGTCAAACATTTAGTTTCCACCAAAGCCCAGTAACAGACCAAGAGCTGTCTCTCAAAAAGAGAGTAGTTATCTGCAGAAGATGGCAGGGCCTTGATCCAAAATCCTAGAGGCCTCTCCTGTGATTCACCTATGGGGGCCTGCCAGCACCCCTATCTGCCACTAACACAAAGCACCCCTATCTGCCTCCAAGCAGCACCCCTATCTGCCACTAACACAAAGCACCATTGGATCTGCTGGATCATTTGGCCTAAGTGGCAGAACAGCTTGCAAAGCAGACTGGACCTGATGCAGAGCTTTCTCCTCTTCTGGAATTGACTCAAAACTGGCAGCCTTCAAGGTCACTGGATAAATGGGGTGGAGTAACAAACTCAAATGAGGAATGTGTTGCCTCTAAAATCCAAATAGGCCCACTAGGTATTGTGTCTCTTTCTTGGTTGTAGGAGGGGCCAAATGCAGCAACTTATTCTTCATATTAGAAGGAATATCTCAACAGGCCCCACACCACTAGACCCCCTAGAAATTTTACTGAGGTAGAAGTTCCCTGAATTTTAATCAGATTTATTTCCTATTCTCTGGCATGCAAATATCTCACCAATAAGTCCAGTATGTTTGCTACTTCTTGCTCACTGGATCTAATTAGCTTAATGTAATCAATGTAATGGACCAATGTCATATTTTATGGACAGCAAAAAAAACCATCAAGGTCTTTTCAAATAAGATTATGACACAAAGCCAGAGAGTTGATATACCCTAGAGTTAGGATAGTAAAGGTATATTGCTGGCCTTTTCATCTAAAGGCAAATTGCTTCGGGTAGGAGCTATGGACAGAAATGAAGTAAACGGCATTTGCCAAGTTAATGGGTCCATATCAGGTACCAGGAGATGTGTTAATTTGCTCAAGCAATGGATCCACATCTGGTACAGCAGCTGCAATTGGAGTCACCACTTGGTTACTCTTGTGATATAATCCACTGTCGTTCTCCATGATCCATCTGTCTTCTGCACAGGCCAGATGAAAGAGTTGAATGAGGATGTGGTGGGGATCACCATCTCTGTGTCTTTCATGTCCTAGATAATGGCAGTAATCTCCACAACCACTCCAGGGATGTGATATTGTTTTTGATTTACTATTTTTCTAGGTAAAGACAGCTCTAATGGCTTCCATTTGGCTATTCCGACCATACTAGCCCTCACTCTACCAGTCAGGGAAGAGTGAGATTCTGCCAACAGCTAAATATGTCTGCCAATTATGCATTCTGGCACTGGGGGAATGCCTACAAGATGAGTCCGGGGACCAACTGGACCCACTGTAAGTTGAACCTGAGCTGAAACTCCAACTACCTGAATCCCATAACCCCTTACTGTAACTGAAAGGACACAATGATGTTTGGTTCCCTGGAATCAACATCAGCTCACAGCCAGTGTCTGGTGGCTCACAGCCAGTGTCCATTTCAGTCCCTGAAATGTCTGATCATTTCCCTTTCCCCAGTGCACAGCTACTCTGCTAAAAGGCCGGACTCCTTGGAATAAGGATGGGAGAAAGATTTACAGCATAAATTCTCATTATTGTAGTGAGGGCCTTCCTCAAAGGGACTGGCCTCCCCTTCATTCATGAGGTTCTGGGTCTGAAAACTGGCTGAAGTCTGGAAATTGATTGAGGGGCTGTGTTTCTCTGTTTTTAGAATTCAAATTACTCTATTGTATGTTTGAACTAGAAATTTTCTGTTTATATAAATTAAGTAGGAATGCAGTAGCCTTCCTATCAATTTCACTTCTAGGAACACCAAGATTAATAAGCCAGTGCCAGAGCTCTACGTGAGTCAGACTATTCTTATTGCTGCTTTGCCTCTGCTGTCCATTATGGTAGCTACATCCACCTTGCCTTTGATGGTTGAGTTCTGCCTCTTGGCCCCCGCCACCTTGGTATCCAATTATATCCATTATATTTAAATTTTGTAGTTGAGTGACTGTGATTTCCACTGTTAGATCTGACAAAGAGAAAAGAGAAACCACAGGGCTCTTCAGAGATGCAGGTGCTGCCCTCAGAAATCTATTTTGCAAGGTATTGATCAAGGGTATATCTTCTGGACTCTCCCAGTTATTATGAGTAGATCTAAAGTGCCTAAACCACTCCACCATCCCAATCCCCAAGCCTTTGGATCCCTACCTCTACATTAAACCAAGGGAGATTAGGCATTTCTAGCTCACTCACAGTGGGACATCTTTTAATCCATATTTCAGTTAACCAAGCAAGTAAACTATTAGAACCTTTTTAACATCTGAACTTCAATTAAATGCAGAGTCCCTACTTACTGGGTTCCAATCAAGAAATTCAGTCTGATCCAACTCTATGTTCCTTCCACCATATCTCATACTCTTAATATCCATTCTCATGCCTGCTCTCCAAATTTCTGTTTATATAAATTAGAAAACTCAAGTCATTCTTTTTGAGTGCATCACACCTCTGGTCTAGATTATCTGAGTCGGTTTTTCTATTAAGTAACATGGTCATGAGAAAACATCATTTCCTCTCTGAGATATAATCTTGCTTGTAAAATAAGTAAATAGAGTAACAGTCCTTTTAAATCTGTTCTTCAATGATTTATATGTTATTTGTGCACAGTCTCTAGATAATTAGTAATAGGGAGCAGGTGATGCTGTGAAATAATACATACACTCTAGATCCTTTTTTTTTCCTTGGTTTTAAGGGGGATCAAAGTTTTCTTCTTTTTTATTATGATTTTTTTGAGGTGAAGGATGAGGGTAAGATCTTGATTTTATTTGTCTAGGAATAAGCAGTAAAAACTGTGGATTCACCAAGAAGTAAGTCCCAATAAACATCTGAGCTAGAAGATCATAGCATGAGATTCCCAAATTTTAATTTCAGGCTTCTTAGGAGAAAGAAGTTATGGCTTAAGAATTGAAGAAAAAATTTTTGACAACAGAGTCATTCATGGGAATTTACATAAATAAATTCATATTTTGTTCCTTGTTTAGTACTTTTCTGTCATCTCAATCAAAATCAGTATAAAATGTTAACATCTGAGAATTTTATACCAAGTCAGTAAATCATATGCATAATAAAATAATTAAAATAAAATAAATGTAAAGAGATTGAATGATGTAGTTAATAAAAGCTTGTGCTAAAACAACATTGAGGAAGCCAAAGTATTTTTTGGAGGCAGATTTAATATTTAGGAGAATGTTGGAGAAGAATAAAGTAGAGCTTGTCTTAATTGCCAGAATTTTTTAGAAAATCATACACTTATATGGAAATTTCTTAAAAATCTATATATTACCGTAAAAAAAAGAAAAGAAAAGAAAAACTGACAACACAATCTGTTTTTTATACAACACAGGAGGTGATCAGAAATGGAAGGTACACACATGGGAACATTTATCCTTAGGAGAAAATAATTGTATACTAGTTGGGGAATAACATCTGCTCAGCTAGCTGCTGCTGATCAGTTGTGTCACCCAGGAGAGAAGGGAAACCTCAGGGAAAATGAGCATCAGGGATGTGGTGCAAGTCAAATCAGCAAAGCTGTTCCTCCAGAATAACAAGGATTTGCAGCTTCCAAGTTTAAATATTCTAGGGACATTAAGGTGTTTTCCCTAAGGTGGAAAAGGAAAATCTGGCTATATTTTACTGAGGATCATGGCTCAAATATCTTACTGAAACTCTGCGTTATAAATCAATGATTGCTAGGATCTAGACTTTTTCTTGATATTCTTAGGAAAATTTTATGTTTCCTTCAATAGTCCTATTCCTCAAAATTAAAATTCACCATGCGAACTTGCATGCCTGAAATTAATAGTTAATTCAAAAATTAAATTTGTGTCAGTCATTCTTTTATTTTCTTTGGGGTTATTAGAATTAAACACACCAAAATAATGCCATTGCTTTAATATGCTTGCTCCAAGGGATAAACACAACTGTCTTTGCTTTTCAAAGGCCCTAATTTAGATGCTAATAAATAAGTAAATCCATAAAATAATTTATAATTTTTATTATGACCAGTGTACACATACATATAAAACTGAATGAGTGATTTGAGTAATAACATAAAAATCACAATCTATTACTAATTGCATACTTTTCATAAAGACAAAATTGTACTAAATTTTGTTCTCATTCACATACTGGTTAAAAATAATTTTGCCACATGGCACAATATTTTCATTTTTCTGGATTTCATGCTTCACAATTATACAGTTTTTGACAGTTTAGATGCAACTGATGTCTTGATGATGAATTCAGCCATATAGCATCAGTCACTATACTTTTGGTTATCAAATTTTAAGTAGTTATTTTGTTAATAAAATGATTTCAATGTGATCATATGGAAACAACCTTTATATTACTAATTTAAGAGGCTTATTTTCTTTAAAAAAACTAAATGTTTCTCTGTTAACTTGTTTACTTTCTTATTTCCTATTATTTCACTACCTATATTTCAGATTACCTTTTTTGAAATCTATACTTTCAGGACTGTGTATATATGTTTTAAATACATACATTACATATTTTACACACACACACACACATATATATATATATATATATATATATATATATATATATATCTTTTAATCATTTAGGAGAAGCAACACTCTTACAGCCAATAGCAAACACACACAAAAAAATAATCCTTTTCCCTTCAGAAAATTGAAGTGCATTCAAGTGATGGTTGTTATACTTTTTTATTTGCTAAAAGGATAAGGGATTTTATCCTTTTATTCCATGAGTGCTTATTCACTATTGTCTTTTAGCTTGAAACCCATCCTTCTATAAGTGATTTGTCAGGCTGGGGCTGGGACTAGGAAATTACATTTTCCCTTGCCAGTTGGTGTCTGTTACATCCTGTCTGTGGTGGGTGGAGGGTGGGAGCAGTCTTAGGAAAGGAGAGTGTTGGGCTTGAGAAAGGAAAACAGGTATCTTTCTTTATGTTTGCTGCCTGTTCCTGAAAGCTTTACGGAAGCAATAACTGGACACTAAGGCAATGGGTATCCATTTTAGTAACTGTAACAAGTTGTCTGAATTTCCAGTTATCTTCTTTTTTTTCAGTTTCCTGAAACCAGCCTCATTGTGTCCCTTTAAGACACCACATCAACCAAGCTCTCCGCCCTCTCCAGAAATCCATGCTCAATTTCCAATCGGTTTCTCCTGTAGCCTACCAAGGTCCTTGTCTAGCCAGTGCAGACCTATTCTTCAGAAACTGGGTCTCAGCTCTGCCCCAAGATTTTTTGTTTCCTCAATTCAAAGGATAGCAACTGCTTTATGAGTTTACCATCTCTGTGATATCTCAGTGCTCTAGTTTTGCCTCTAATACATGTGTAGACAATTTCTTATGATATCTATTAAAATTCCTGATGTGGCTTTTATTTTCTGGAGTGATCCTAACTGAAACACCATGACTAAAGACCCCTAAGAATGACCTTCAAAAATTGAGACACTTTGTCTTTCACAGTAAACACGGCTTCCAGTTTGCCTTTATTTCACTGTAGCCATCAATAAAAACACTACTGTGGTTGTTCCTGTTGAAATCTCAATTTCTTTGTCCCTTTACATGATGAATTGCATTAGATAAAAATCATAAAGTTTTGTTTGTGGTTTTGGAACTTTGTCATTAAAAGGATGATCTTTCCTCTCAATTCTTAAAACAGCACAATTCTTAAAGATTATAAAATATTATAAGCTGTGTCTAAACCCTGACTTAAGCTAACAAGATATCATTTTCAAATCCAGAATTTTAAACTAGATTTTAGAGTTTAGTTTCTTCAAGCCAAATAAAACAAAACACTAATTCTTATTCTCTCCACTCCTATGTATCTTGTGCATAAATCTATGGAGTATATTAGAAACAGAGGACGTGCTGCTTTACATTCTTCCCACTCAACACATGTGAAACTAAAAGGCCCAGAAAGGATATCACTGAGTGAAAATATTGAAAAGGCCAGTAACATTAGAATTTTTCTAAGACTAGAATATATTAAAGAAAATAAAATAAACAAACAAAAAATAAATTTAAAGGGATGATACAAAACTTAAGAAGCACTAGGGTCTAAAAATATGAGTGCATGAGTAATTCATCTCAGTGTATCCTAAGGATATAGCAATGTTGCCTGAAATAATAAAGGAGGGAATCCATGAAATTCACATATCTTTTGTAATGTGCCCAAACACAAACACATACAAATATATATCTGTTCAACATTGTCTGAATAGGATGAATAATGTCATAGCCCATGACCCAGCTGTCCCACTCTTAGGGTTTGTTTTATCTTATAAAATGTCATGTATTAATACCCATGTAAATAATACATGGAGCAGCATTTAGGATAGCCTCAAAATGAAAACAACCCACATATTCATCAGCAGTGGAAGGGATAAATTATGATGTATTAATATAATTAAATGCTATTCAAGAAGCCACAAAAGAGAACATGTAGTATGATTTTATTTATGTAACTTCTCAAAACCTGATAAAACCAATCTACATTATTTTACTAAAAAAAAAAAAATGGAGTAAACACAATCTTTTCCAAGTCAGAGAATTATAATTGTTCTCTACCACGTTTATTTATGAGTTTTTTGTTTTGTTTTGTTTTTTTGGAGATGGAGTCTCACTCTGCCACCTAGGCTGGACTGCAGTGGCATAATCTTGGCTCACTACAACCTCTGTCTCCCAGGTTCAAGCAATTCTCCTGCCTCAGTTTTCCAAGTATCTGGGATTATAGGCATGTGCCACCATGCCAGGCTGATTTTTAGTAGAGATGGGGTTTCACCATGTTGGCAAGGTTGGTCTCGAACTCCTGACCTCAAGTGATCTGCTGATCTTGGCCTCCCAAAGTGCTGGGATTACAGGCATGAGCCACCACGCCCAACTATTTATGTTTTATATAATATTTCATGTATATGTTAAAATATTAATTTATATAAAACTAGTTTTATTGTTCAAACTTAATTAAAATATTGTAGAACATTTAAAATTTCAGGTTACTTTTTAAAGCCTTCTTTTCATTTTTGTTTTCATTTTTATTTTTCAACCTCATTGAGGTAGAATTTATATACAACTAAATGCACACATTTTAAGTTTACAGTTTCATGAGTGATGGCAACTACGTACAACCTATAAACTTGTAATTATTACCTCTACCTAGAAATAGAGAGTTCCATCACACCAAATAGTGCCCCTTTGCCTTTTGGCAATTATGCCTACACACACACACACACACACACACACACAATACACACACACACACACACACACAGTCCCAGGTAATCACCGATCTAGGTTTTGTCAACAGAGGTTAATAAAAATGGAGTCCTGCAGTATTATAGTACACATACTTTTATTCCTGGCTTCATTTGTTCAGCATGTTTTACATTTATGTCTTTAAGTGTATCAGTAGGTTATTTCTTTATATTGCTGAATAATTGATTATTTTATAGAAGGCAAATGGATAAAACATTTGTGATATATAGATTTTTGGGTTACTTTCAATATGAATTGCTAATATTTGTATAAAATTTCTTATTTTCTTGGACATTACTTAGAAGTGGAATTGCTGGGTCACATAAAAAGGGTATTCTTTTTTTGTTTGTAAAAGTATCACACTATTTTCCAAAGTGATTTTACCATTTTACCCTGTCATGAAATTAAGAGTTCTAACAATGCTATATACTGGGCAATACTTGTTTTTTTTTGTTTGTTTGTTTTTTGTTTTCATTTTTGTTTTTGTATTATGGAGATGTAGGAGTGTAAGGACTCTTTATATGTATTGCACAAAGGCCCTTTGTCAAACATATATGCAAATATTTTATCCTAATTTATGACTTAACTTTTTAAATTGTTTCAAAATAATTTTTAAAGTGTAAGTTTCTAATTTTCATAAAGTCCACTCTATCAATTTTTTAAGCTCCTGCCCTAATGACTTTTTGCTGAAACTTGTCAGGATGATTTTCTCTCTGTTAACATTTTGTCAGTGTGTGTGTGTGTGTGTGTGTCTGTGTGTGCGTGTGTGTGTATTCTGACAAATATATGTGGAATGCATATATACACATATATATTCCACAGTATAAAGTTTCAAAGGCCACTGTAACCCCAAAATTGCTAAGGTCAATAGGTCCAAATAAAATGTCCTGGAACATTAATTGGAATGGAGGTCACTATTCCTTTATGAATACTATCTCAGAATTAGGAAGCCACCAGAATAAGTCATTTAAAGTTTCCAGTTAATAATTATTCATGTTATAATAATTAACATGTCTCAGTGTTCTATGTGCTTTAAAATATTTCTTATAAAATCCTGATAATTATTCTATAAGATAGTGATTTACTAATCTTACAAAGGGGAAAAGGATAGTCCATAAATCTGTCATAAAGTCATTGACTCATACATGGTGCCAGAATCCTAGAAGGCAGATTCCAGAGCATATTCTATGAACCACTATACATGTTTTAACTTATTTCCAGTAATTATTTTCCACAATTTCTTTGTTAAGAACATCTTTTCTTATTTAACTCAACATGGTTTAACATCCCACATCTTGGTTAGTCCTAAGTATGAATCCTACGTAATTAGGGCCCTGTTTGTGGAAGACAATATTTTTTTCCCGATTGTTTTTTGTTTGTTAACTTTTTCCATTTTTCTATTTAAGTAAAAATTCACTGTCATTCATCTTACCCATGAAAATCATATAAAAATTAACGATATTCTTCTAAACATAAAGGCTAAAATTTAGCAGTAAGCCACAAAATAAAAAGAGAAAGAAAAAAATCAATGCAATAACAATAACCAAAAAATCAAACCACAATGACACAATATGTGCTGACAGTTTTTAATTGGCTTTTGTATGGGTATAGAAAAGAAGGGGAATGAAATTGGTTACCTAAGGTTTTGTATTTATGTTGAAGTATAACAGTTTTTTCTTTCATTCAATGTTCAAATGAAATGGCAGATGGCCCATTTGACTGCTTTCGAGTTCACAAATTATGTACAATGAAGCTTTTCAGGAGTAAAGATTCTTGAAAAAGCAGGTATGTGAGACTACAGTACAGATTATTACCAGTAATGTAAAACTGTTTTAAACTTGGAAGTAATGTTGCTTGAAAATGCAGGATTATATGTCTCTCTTTTTCCATAACAGTTGTCACAGACTCTATAGGCCATTTAATTAATCATAATCAAAATTATATGATTTTCCTTGGTAATATATGAAATAACGAGTCATTTTAGAATTTAAGAATCCTTAGGAATTAAACAATTTGGTTACTTTCTTATGAGTTGTGTATTAAATATATTAATTGTCCAATTCCAAATCACTGCACAACAGCATGACACATGGCCAGATGAACTCAGGCAGCCTGAATAATGGTCACTCCACTTAACTTTCCCATAATTGAGGTGGCTGAAACTTTACAGTTAGATTGGCTTAGTCTGCCTTTCAAAGAATGAACTTGATGTGAGGCAGATTTCCATGAAAAAGCCATTTAGCTTTAACTGGCCTCCACCCCACACCCACTGTCAACCTCCACTACTTCCCCAGCACCCTACCTTGAAAGGTAACCTTTGTCTAAGTGCTTACATCCCTTAGACTATCTAAATTATAGAGAGATTTCTAGGATTTGATCATTAAACGATCAATTTTAATAAGATCAAGTTGCTGCTACCTAACTAAATTCTTCACTTCACTGGATGCTTCAACAAGAGCTCACATACTCAATCTATTTTTCCTTATCCGAATTTACAGATTTCACCGTCACACACACACACACACACACACACACACACACACACACACACACAAATGCAACACATTTTTTTTTTACAATTTTACATAACTCCTATAGGTGTCAGTGATTAAATCTGCTAAAATAAAATATATGACTAGAAAGCACCCTTTTTTTTAAGTATTATTCAAAATGTATTGGATATTCCTTCTTAGTGATACAACTGGTCATTCTGGTAGCATAGAATTTTACCTCAAATATCCCTTCATACTTAACGCACTGAATACAATTTAGATTTGTGTATCATTATACTTTATTAATATATCAAATAGGATAGAAATTATTAAAATCAGCTGATTAATTTTGGAGGAAGACTTAAAACATGCACATCACCCTCCTAATTGGTTTAGAAATCTTAGATTTAAACTCTTGAATTTTTCTTGTTGTATAGATCACTACGTCAAAACTAACATTGCTTATCATTTGAGCAAGTTTCCCATGTTCAATTCCCAAACATAAAATTTTTAATATCTTCTCATAATCAATAATGACACACGGCCAACTTAAAATAGTTTAGGGAAAAAAAGAAACTGCATTGGCTGGAAGATTCCAAAGAGTGATTGAAAACCAACTGTAGGAAGTATGGTTATTCAGCACAGCTTCAGGAATAATTGAAAGCAGCTCCAACCATCCAGTAGAGTAGAAAGATCTGTTTTCTATCTCTCCTTTTCTCTCCAAATTGGCTTTATTACATCATTGTTATCTTTTTTTTTGAGTCGGAGTCTCTGTCTGGAGTACAGTGGTGCGATCTTGGCTCACTGCATCCTCTGCCTCCCAGGTTCAAATGATTGTCCTGACTCAGCCGCCTGAGTAGCTAGAACTCCGGGCAAGCGCCACCATGCCCAGCTAAATTTTGTATTTTTAGTAGAGATGGGGTTTCACCATACTGGCCAGGCTGGTCTTGAACTCCTGACATTGTGATCTTACCACCTCGGCCTCCCAAAGTGCTGGGATTACAGGTGTGAGCCATCTAGCCCAGCCTATTTTGTTCTCTTTATATGGACTGAGTTTCTCTACTAGGGAAAAAAGTTGGTTTTCTACATTTCAGAGCTTCTCAGATACATACCTACATACGAATCACTTTCTCCACTAAAAGGAGATAATCATGGGTATCACTTTGACAGTGCTGAAAGTCCTGGCAAAGAAACTCTGGCATGACATGAATTAGGTGCCCTGCCTGAAATCTGATTTGAGTTGAAGGAATAAATAATAATACCAAAAATATATTTGATTCTCACAAGTTTATTACTTATAAACTATCAGTATCTAAATTTTACAGCTTTTTAATTGATTTAGAAATATTAAATTACTTCCTCAAATCAAAACATTACTCTTAATGGATTCAGGGTAACTCGAACTGTAGTATTTGTGGAGGTACTTGAAGGGCAAGGAATGTGATGTCGATTGTCTCAGGAGAAGGGAAAGATTTTAGATAGATTTTAATATAAATGTTCATTAAGTTCCTTCCTAGAGTTCTGGAATACCTTGTGAATTTTTACACACCTGGACAATTTATTAGATGGGGTAAGAGAGGAGGTAAAAGGGGAAACTCATTTTACACTTTAAAAAAAGAGGACACAAATTGAATTATCCAAATTCACCAACTATGCCATTTGCTTTATCACCAGAATTAAGTATTTATCTATAATATACCATAGACTATAAAGAGTTAACATTAGTATTTGGTATATGGATTAAAAAACTGAAATTTTCCTCCCAGGTGGAAAAAAGCAATCAAGGAAACTTAGGAAGCAATTTGTAGCATGCCCATGCATGCACACACACAAAATGAATTCAAGATTTACTCAGTTACATTAGCAAAGGCATGCAAGTTATGGGCATACAGGAGAAGGAAGGGATCATTAAGAATTGTAAGTTCTGTCTGTTGTCAGTTGCTTAATTAAGAAATTCAGGTAGTCAGATGGGTTATAGAAAGAAGTTTAATTCTTCTGTCATATGAGAATGTGCTCTAAGACAAAAGCCAGTGCAAGGTGACTGTTAGGGAATGGCTCTCTCACCAGTTCGACACAGAAAAAGCATGGTAGGCACAGTTCAAATTACATTTTGTTCTTGGATTTCAAGAGAATGCATACAGTAGAGGAAGACTTCCTGAAGCCCAACTTCATTTAATGACATTGAATAAAGGCAAAGAAAAGTAAAGGCATGGATTTAACAGGAATATTTTATTACCATTTGCTAAACATTAAAAAACTGATTGTAATGACAAAACAATTTTGTATTCTCATCTTTAGTGTTCATGACTTTTACCTTATTTTTAAAAATTGGTGTTTAGTGTAATGTAAAAAAGGCAAATTATTTGTTAGATTTAAATTTGTTAGTTACAAGTAGTTATATTTTTCTGAATAATACTTTTTAAATAATTTTATTATTTATTAGTAAAATTTAAAATAGGTTGTCAAGGTTTTCATCTTTGTTCATTTTGTGCTGCTATTACAAAATAATTGAGACTGGGTAATTTTGTTTGTTTGTTTTTGTTTTTTTGTTTGAGACAAAGTTTTGCTCTTGCTGTCCAGCCTAGAGTACAGTGGTGCTATTTCAGCTGGATAAGTTTTTAAAAGCACTAAAATTTATTTCTCATTGTTCTGGAGGCTAGGGAGTCCAAGATCAAAGTGATGGCATTTGGTTTAATGAGCGCCTTCGTGCTGCATTCTAACATGGCAGAAGGTGGAAGGGCAACCTAGCCAAATGCTCTCCAAAGCTTCTTTCACAAGACCCTTAATCCCATGGGTAAGAGCCTATCCCTCATGGCCTAATCACCTCTTAAAGGCGCCACCCTTTTAATACCATCACATTGGCAATGCCTGGAGTTTGAGGGGATAAATTCAGACCTGAGCATCTGCCTTCAGCATTCATTTTGTAACAACATTTTTTTCTATGCTCTTTTGCATTTCATTATTATTATTACAGGAAAGGTCTGAGGATAACTGAAGGCCGAAGAGAGATTTTAATCTGTTTATGGATCAGTAACAGGCTAGACCAAGATTCCTAAGTAATGAGCCATGTGTTCATGTCACAGTTCCTTCTGCCTCTTTAAATAACACAGAATCACTGAATTTGAAATGCACCATCTTACTGACATTTCTGTCTCTGGTCTATGTCTATCAGAAAATGTGTAATTGAACCTTGTGAGTTTGTGTGAAGGTTACAGTGGACTTCTGTATGAAGAGAAAAGAACTTTAACAATAAAGTGTCCTGTATTGTGGACTGTATTCTCTCTCTCTCTCTCTCTCTCTCTCTCTCTCTCTCTCTCTCTCTCCCTCTCTCTCTGTATATATATATATATACACACACACACACACACACATATATATACACACACACATATATATATATATTACTCTCAAAGTCAACTGCATTTCATTTAACACAAGCATAGATGTTTCAAATAAGGAATACATAATCTGACTTTAAAAGAATTGCAATAAGCCTAGCAGAATGTCAGATATATATGCATATAAGAAGCAGAAGATATAATTTTAAGAACTTGAGAAGAATAAAATTAATTCTACTCTAAATTGTTTTCTACTGCTTCTTTGGCATTTCCTTTCTTGGTACTTGAGATTTTATATAAGAGCATATTTTATGGTTATCAATACAAATGTCACTGTCTAATAATAACTTAGAAAAAAATGACACTTTTCATGTATATGGAACTTTATGTTTCACAAGACTTTTTTCATGTATGATTTATGTAAATTACCAAATGACTTTTAAATATGCTTTATTAAATTTATTTATAGGAAAAGGAACTAAATCTTATAATATTTAGCCACATTATTAAGTATTGTACTTTATAAGTTGCAATGTCCCAAACAAATGTTTTTCTTGTCCTTGAAGGAAGAAGGCATGTGCTAAGATCTAAGGTGCAACACTCATTAATATTAGTATTGAATGCATAAATAAAGGAATAAGTGAAAAAGTTGGGGACAAGAAACCATCTCTTTTGATTTTAAAGGCAATGTTAACATTCACAGATTATTTTATTATATAATATTTTACTTTATGAGGCCAGTTTGATCAGTGGACAAGATCATAGTCAACAGTTAATATTTGAACAATTCACATGGCAAATTTGAAGCTCCAGTCTTCTACAGAGTTTATTTGGGGGACAAATAGGGCTGAAAAAAGAGAGTTATTTTGCTTAAATAGCCTCAACATTGATTTCAGTTTCCTGTGAATTTTTATTTCACAAATAATCTAGAAAATAAGTAATTTAAGAAACAGATTTATTTTGGGAGGCGGGGTTGGAGGTGTAATAGGTTTATTAGTTTTAAGGAGTGACAAGGAAGAAAACTAGTTTCTAATTCTGTATATGATACTATAATTTTTGTGGGTATTAGTAGGTGTAGATATTTATGGGGTACATGAGTTATTTTGACAAAGGCATGCAATGCATAATAATCACATCTTGAAAAATGGGGTATCCATCCTCTGAAGCATTTATCTTTTGTGTTACAAATAATTTAACTACACTCCTTATTTTAAAATGTACAGTTAAATTATTATTGAATACAGTTAGTTGTACTATCAAATATTAGGCCTTATTTATTCATTCTATTTTTTTGTGCCCATTAACCATCCACACCACCTCAATCCACTGCCCACTACCTTCCCCAGCCTCTGGGAGCCATCCTTCTACTCTCTACGTCCAGGAGTTCAATTGTTTTGATTTTCAGATCTCACAAATAAGTGACATGTTTTTCTTTCTGTGCCTGGTTTACTTCACTTAACATAATGAATGACCTCCAGTTCCATCCATGCTATTGCAAATGAGTGAATTTCATTTATTTAGTGGCTGAATAGTACTTTATTGTGAGCAAGTACCACATTTTCTTTATCCATTCACCTGCTAATGGACACTTAGGTTACTTCTACATCTTGGCTATTGCAAACAGAGCTGTAACAAACATGGCAGTGCAGATATCTTTTCAATATACCGATCCCTTTTCTTTTGAGTTTATACCCAGCAGTGAGATTGCTGGATCACATGGGGGCTCTATTTTTAGTTTTCTGAGAAAAAAATAGAGTTTTCCATAGTCGTCATACTCATTTACATTACCAACAAAAGTATATAAGGGTTTCTTTTTCTCCACATCCTTGCCAGCATTTGATATTGCTTGTCATTTGGATAAAAGCCATTTTAACTGGGGTAAGATAGTTTTGATTTGCATTTCTCTGATGATCAGTGATGCTGAGCACCTTTTTATATGCCTGTTTGCCACTTTGTCTTATTTTGAGAAATGTGTATTCAGATCTTTTGCTCTTTTTGATTGGATTACTAAATTTTTTTTTCTGGTCATTAATATCTTGTCTGATGGGTAGTTTGCAAATATTTTCTCCTATTCTATGGGTTCTCTCTTCGCTTTGTTGATGGTTCATTTTGCTGTGCAGAAGCTTGTTAACTTGATGAGATCCCTTTTGTCCATTTTTGCTTTGGTTGCATATGCTTGTGGGATGTTATTCAAGATATGTTTACCCAGACCAATATCCTGGAGAGTTTTTCCAATGTCTTCTTGGAGTAGTTTCACAGTTTGATGTCTTACTGTCTTTAATCGATTTTAATTTGAATTTTGTACCTGGTGAGATATAGGGTCTAGTTTAATTCTGTACATAGATATACAGTTTTCCTACTACCATTTATTGACGAGAATGTGTTCCCCAGAGTCTGTTCTTGGCACCTACAGTGAAAATGAGCTCATTACAGGTGTGTGGACTTGTTTTGGGGTTCTCCATTCTGTTTCATTGACCTATGTGTCTGTTTTATGCCAATACCATGCTGTTTTGATTATTACAGCTCTGTAGTATAATCTGAAGTCAGGTAAAGTGATTCCCTCCAGCTTTATTCATTTTGCTTAGGATTGCTTTAGCTATTCTGGGTCTTTTGTGATTCCATATAAATATTAGGGGTTTAAAAAAATATTTATGTGAAAAATGTCATTGTTTTTTAATAGGGATTGCATTGAATCTGTAGATTGCTTTGGGTCTAAATGTCTATGTAGACATTTATCAATATTAATTTTTCCAAACCATGAACATGGAATCTTTTTTCCATTTTTATGGTGTTCTCTTCAATTTCTTTCATCAATGTTTTCTAGTTTTGATTATAGATTTTTTTTTTACTTCTTTGGTTAACTTCTAGGTATTGAATTCATTTGTGGCTATGGTAAATGGAATTACATTTAAATTTCTTTTTCATATTTTTCACTGTTGGTATAAAAATGCTCCTGTTTTTTCTATTTATATTTTGTGCCCTGCAAAATATACTCAATTGGTTTATCAGTTCTCATAGTTTTTGATGGAATCTTTAGGTTTTTCCAAATATAAGATCAAATAGTCTGGAAAAAAATGTTAATTTGACTTTTTTATTTCCATTTTTAATAAGTTATAACAACAAATTTCTTATAAGCTATTATTTTATACTGAGAACAACTTAACACTGTTTGCATAAACAAACAAGTAACAAGGAAGCTAACAAAGACTATGCCTTAAATTTATTCCCCTGCTTTTTAACTTTTTGCTCTTTATATCTCTTGTCTAATTGCTCTAGCTAAGACTTCCAGTACTGTGTTTAACATCAGTGGTGAAAGCAGGCATCCTTGTCATGTTCCAGATCTTAGAGGAAAGGCATACACATTTTCACATTTAGTGTGATACTGGTGGCAGATCTGTTGAATATGGCTTTTATTATTTTGAAGTATGTTTCTTCTAACCTCAATTTTTCAGGGTTTTTATCAAGAAGGGATGTTGAATTTTATCAAATGCTTTCTCAGCATCAATTTAAATGATCATATGATTTTTATCCTTCATTCTGTTGATGTACTGAATCACACTGATTAATTGGCATATTTTGTACCATCCTAACATCCCTGGGATAAATCCACTTGGTCATGATGAATGATCTTTTTAATGTATTGTTGTATTTGATTTGTAAGTATTTTGTTGAGGATTTTTGCACCCATGTTCATAAGAGATATTAGCTTATTGTTTTCTTTTACTAACGTGTCATTCTCTGGTTTTGGTGTCAGGGTAATAGTAGCCACATAGAATGAGTGTGGAAATATTCCCTCTCCCTCTATTTTTCAGAATAGTTTGAGTAGGATTGAGTAGGAAGAACGAAACCAAACATTTAGTTTGTCTTTAAATGTTTGGTAGAATTGAGCTGTGAAACCACCAGGTCCTGAGCTTTTCTTCACTGTGAGACTTTTTATTATGGCTTTGATCTCATCACTTGTTATTGGTCTGTTTAGGTTTTGGATTTTTTCATGGTTTAATCTTGGTAAGTTGTATGTGTCTAGGAATTTGTCCATTTCTCCTAAATATTCTAATTTATTGACATATAGTTGCTCATAGTAGCCACTAATGACCCTTCAGTTTTCTGTGCTATCAGTTGCAATGTCTCCTCATTCGTCTCTGATTGTATTTATTTGGATCTTCCCTCTTTTTACTGATATAGTCTGGCTAAAGGTTTGTCAATTTTGTTTCACTTTTCAAAAAGCCAATTTTTTGTTTCAATGGTCTTTTGTTTTATTTTCCTCATTTAAATTTCATTTTTATCTGCTCTGATATTTATTATTTCTTTTATTCTACTAATTTGGGGTTTGGTTTGCTCTTTCTTTTTTTAAGATAAATTGTTAAGAAATTTTTAAGATCTTTTTTAAAGAAATTTTTAAGATACATTGTTATTTATTGAAATTTTTCTTCTGATATAGGTACTTACAGCTATAAATGTCCCTCTTAGTATTGCTTTTTCTGTGTACTACAGATTTTACTATGTTGCTTCCAACATCATTTGTTTCAAGAAATTTCTACTTAATTTCTTCATTCACACACTGGACATTCAGGAGCATATTGTTTAATTTTAACATATTTGTGTAGTTTTCAAATTTCTCTTGTTATCTATTTCTAGTTTTATTCCATTGTGGTCAGAGAATATAATTGATATTTTTTCAATTTTTAAAATTGTTTAAGATTTGTATTATGGCCTAACATATGGTCTATCTTAGAGAATGATTCATGTGCCAAGGAAAATAATGTGTATTCTGCAGCTGTTGGATGAAATGTTCTGTAAATATCTATAAGATTTATTTGATCCACAGTGCAGATTAAGTTAGATGTTCCTTTGTTGATTTTCTGTCTGGAATATCTGTCCGATGATGAAAATAGGGTGTTGAACTCTCCAGCTATTATTGTATTAGAGTGAATTTCACTCTTTAGAATAATATTTGCTTTATATCTGGCCACTTCGGTGTTTAGTGCATATATTTTCATAATTCTAATATTCTCTTGCTGAATTTACCCCTTTATTATTACATAATAATTTTCTTTGTCTCTTTTATAGTTTTTGTTTTACAAATTATTTTTTCTGATATAAATATAGTTACTCCTGCTCTTTTTCGGTTTTCATTGATATGGAACATCTTTCCAACCTTTATTTTCAGTCTATGTGTGTCTTTATAGGTAAAGTGTGTTTCTGGTAGGCAACAGATAAATAAATCTTTTTTTTTTTAATTCATTCAGCTACTCTTATCTATTTCAACTGGAAAGTTTATTCCATTTACATTCAGTGTTATTACTAATAAGTAAGGGCTTACTCCTGCCTTTATGTTATTTGTTTTCTGGTTGTTTTATGTTCTTCTCTTTATTCTTTCTTTCCTTCTTGTCTTCCTTTAGTGAAATTGAATTTCTCTGTCATAATTACTGTCTTTTTATTTTTTGTGTTTCCACTGTATGTTTCTTGGTGTTAGGTTACCATGAGGCTTGCAAATACTTTCTTATAAGCTAATAACACTGTTTGCATAAACAAAAAACAGCCAAGAAGAAAACTAATAAACACTTTATGCCTTAAATTCATTCACTCACTTTTTAACTTTTTGTTCATGCTATTTATATCTCATTATAGTATGTCTTGAAAATATGCTGCAATTATTATTTTTTATTGGATCATTTATCCTTTCCACTTACGGTAAGTATAGTTTACACAACACAGTTACAGTATTATAATATTCTGTGTTTTTCAGTGTACTTACTAATACTAGTGAGTTTTGTACCTTCAGATGATTTCTTATTACTCATTAACATCTTTTTCTTTCTGATTGAAGTAATGCCTTCAGCATTTTTGGAAGAACAGGTCTGGTGTTGATGGAATCAACTTTTGTTTCAGAAACTCTATTTCTTCTTCATGTTTAAAGAATAATTTTACTAAATATACTATTCTAGGGTCAAAGTTTTTTTCCTTCAGAACTTGAAATATTTCATGTTACTCTCTCCTGGCCTGTAAAATTTCCTGAAAAGTTTGCTGCCAGAAGTAACGAAGCTCCATTTTATGTTTTGTTTCTTTTCTCTTGCTGCTTTTGTGAAACTTTTTTTTCATCTTTGACTACTGGGAGTTTGATTATGAAATGTCTTAAGATAGTCTTCTTTGTGTTAAATCTGCTTGGTGTTCTATAATCTTCTTGTACTTGGATATGCATATCTTTCTCAATGTTTGGGAATTTCTCTTTTATTTTCCCTTTGAATAAACTTACTACTCCTATTCCTTTCTCAATCTTCTCTTTGAGGCCAATATCTCTTATTTACCTCTTTGAGGCTTTTTTTTCCCCTAGATCTTGTAGGCATGCTTTATTGTTTTTAATTCTTTTTCCTTTTGTCTCCTATAATTGTGTATTTTCAAATAGCCTGTCTTCAAGCTCAGTAGTTTTTTCTTCTCCTTGATCAATTCCGTTATTAGAGGAGTCTGATGCATTCTTTAGTAAGCCAGCTGCATTTTTTCAATTTCAAAATGTTTAATTAATTTTTCTAAAGTTATTTAAAATTTTTGTTTAATTTAACTGATAGGATTCTGAATTCCTTCTCTGTGTTCTCTTGAATTTCTTTCAATTTTCTAAATCAGCTATTTTGATTATTTCTCTGTCTAAAAGGTTTCATATTTCTGGTAACTGGTGCCTTATCTTGTTCATTTGGTGAGGTCATGTTTTTGTGAATCACCTTCACACTTGTAGATGTTTGTATCTAGGCATTGAAATGCTATTTATTGTAGTATCTGCAGTCTGGACTGTTTGTACTCGTCCTTCTTGGGAAGGCTTTCCAAATATTTGAAAAGACTTGGGAATTGCAATTTAAGCGAGATTTGCTTTTGAGGGGACCTGAAGCCAAGTAATGTTGTAGTTCTTGAAGATTTGTAAAGGTACCGCCCTGATGGTCTTGAAAAAGATCCAGAAGGATTCTCTAGATTACCAGGCAAATAATCTTTTTTTTTTCTCTATCCTTACTTTTTTCCCCAAAGAAACTGAGTCTCTTTTTCTGTCCTGAGCACCCTGGACCTTGGGGTGGTGTAACATCAGCACCCCTGTGGCCACCAACCCTAGGACTGTGCTGGGTCAGACCCGAAGCTAACACAGTGTTGAGTCTTTTCCACAATCTGCTGTAACCACTCCTTGTCTACCACCCATTTTTACATAAAGCCCTTAGGCTCTACAATCAGCAGGTGCAAAGCCAGACAGACTTATGTCCTTTCCTTCTGGGCAAGGAGTTTCTCCAGGCCACAGGCAGGTCCAGAGATACTATCTAGGTGCCAGGGAGTAGAGTCAAATATCTTAGAAGCGTATCTGGTTTTCTACTGTACTGACTGAGCTGGCATTCAAACCACAAGACACACACTTTACCACCCTACCCTCCTCTTTCTAGTCAGAGGATCTTTACCCCATGGCCACTGCCACCTCAGGCCTACAGGGAGTCCTACAGGCTACTGCTGATGTTCCCTTAAGGCCAAGTGTTCTTCACTCAGCTTGTGGTGAATACTTCCTGGCTTGGGACTCACCCTTCAAGGAAATGAGCTCCCCTCTGGCCCAGAGCAGGTTTAGAAATACCATCCAAGAGCCGAGCCCTGGAATCAAATGACCCAAAAACCTACTTTGGGCTCCACACACCTGTGGTTGAGCTGGTACCTAAGGTGTAAGACAAAATCCCCTCTACTTGTCCCTCCACTTCTCTCAAGCAGAAGAAGTCTTTCCCAATAGACACCATAACTGATCATGTGCTGAGTCTCGCCTGAAGCCACTAAGTCACAGAATCTCACTCAAGACCTGGGTACTCAACATAGTACCTGGGTATTGCTGCTTGCTGTTTAGACTCCAAGGATTCTTCAGCTTGTAGGCCATAAATCCTGCCAGGGCTGGTTCCTTCCCTTTAAGCCGGCTAATTCCTTTATGGCCCAGGGAATGTCTAGAAATATTCAGAAACAAGTGGATGGAAAGGGGGCCTTATGACTCTGACTGGTGCCTTATCTTGCTTTGGCTGTGCTGGTATCCAAGATGCAAGACAAAGTCCTCCTCACTCTTCCATCTCCTCTCCTCAAGCAGAAGAAAGAGGTCTCTTTTGGAGCCATGAGGTTGTAGCAGCCTGATGTTACTGGAAGGGTGATGCCAGTCTTCCCTTTGCCATCCTGGCTGGTGTCTCAGTAGGTTACATGATCTCCAAATTGACTGTCTCTGGGCCTAGTTCAGCCCTAGGACTTGCCAAAGAGCTGCAGTCCTTATGGCCTAGATTGACTTTCGAGTTTATTTGGGGCCCCAGAGTACTTTAGCTCACAGTGGCAAGGTTGGCAGGAACTCAAGTCCCAATCCTATGATTGGCAATTCCTCTATGCCTAGGACTGGTTTGAATGCTCCCTCCATGGGCAGGAATCAGCAAAGTTTGATCTCATTTGGCTTTCTACTATCACGAGGCACTGACTTCAATGCCTCACAATTGCTGGCTCACCCTCTCCCCATAGCACAGAAACATTAGGCTACTGCTGAGGGATGAGAGAGGGGTGGTGTCAGCAATTAATGGCCCTGTTTTAAAACTCCTTCAGTGCCTCTTTCAGTCATATGAAGTTAAAACTAAATATTGTGAGTGCTCACCTAATTTTGTGTGTGTATGTGTAGATAATTGTTAAATTTTAGTTGCTGTTGTTGGGGGGCGATGATTGATGGTGCCTTCTATTCTGCCATTATTGTTCCATCTTTTCCAAGAAACAGATTTAAAATTAAATTTTGGGACAGCATTCTAAATGTATTTATGATTCATAATATGATAATTCAACAAAGCCAAAATCTGTAATGACTGATGAATGAGTAAACAAGGATTCCCTTTTTGTGAATTCATATGAGTTCAAGTTTACATGGCAATAAATAAACATATGCAATATAATTTAATATTTATTTTATATAATATTATATATATAAATATATATGCTGTTACTACATATTAAATAATGTCAGGCTTTAAATTCACAGTTTTAACTTTGTAAATATAATTTAGGCATGGTATCTGATATTTTTAATGGAATTATTCACTTTTTAATTAGTGAAGGCATGAGATAGACAAATCACAATAAGACAAGGGAAAAAAAGTTGTTGTGGTCTTTCTGAGAATAAATACTTTGGGCTCTCAGATCAACTAGTCAATGTATATACTTCGTAACCTTGGGCTATGTATTTATTTAATATATATTTAATAATACTAATGCTATAAAAAGCCTACTAGAGCATTCACAATAAAATGTTGTTTGTGCTCATTCAAATATATTTGAGACACAGAATACGTTAAGTCTCACTGCTGTAGCTGGATGTTTGTCCCTTCCAAAACTTATGTTGAAATTTGATATCCGATGTTGCAATGTTGGGTTGTGGGGGCTGGCAGGAGGTGTTTTAGTCATGAGTGGGTATCCTTCATGAATACATTATTGCCTCTCTTCAAAATAAGTGTGTTCACTATTAGTTACCACAAGAGCTAGCTGTTAAAAAGAGCCCAGCTCATCCCTCTTTCTTGCTTTGTCTCTCCATGTGTGGTATCTTGCCCATGAAGGCTCTCTTTACACTTTCTGTTGTGAGTTGAAGCAGCCTGAGTCCCTCAGCAGATGTACATGCCCAATCTTGAACTTCTCAGTCCCCAAAATCCTGAGCCAAATGAGCCTCTTTTCTTTATAAACTACACAGTCTCAGGTATTCTCTAATAGCAACAGTAAACAAACTAAGACACGTATTAATAAATACATAGATACTTCCAAGTATCCATGGTAATAGGGAGAGATGTACATAACCAAGTAATATCTGTTTTGACTTTAGATGTGTTACATGAAAATTTTATATTGTCTTTTATATCTTACTGATATTTTTATTAGAATGCTACTTATTAAATCAATTACAAAGCTGAATCATGCTCACATTGTAACACAGAGAAATGAACTCTAAATTAGTAAAAGAAAGCAAATCTGGAGCAAAAAATTTGCTGCAGAAAGATCCACAAAATTGTGAAGCTTATGGGTGTTATTATTAATGTACTACTACTAATATTATTAATACTTATCTGATACTGATTATTTAGTAAATGCTAAGCACATTGTATGAATTATTTTATTTTTTAAAACATTATTTATTTTTATAGCAACACTACAAGATATGTATTATTCTTCTTCTCCCTTTTCTCATAAAGCATAGAAATCCTTTAGGCTACAGACATAGTGGTTGTTAAAACCAAGATATAAATCCTAACTATAGCATCCATATTCAACCATGACACTTTTCTACCATATAGTCATTTATTCACCGTATTTAAATAAAAATTAGATCTTTGTAAAGTGTAATGTTTTGGGTACATCTGTGGTTCAAGGTAATAAGTAAAAAAAGTAACAAAAATATATGTATTATACTTTGAAGAACTGTTTATAAGTCCACATGGAACTAGAATGTAATATGCAGAATTCAAATCATTATATGAAGAGACTTATTGTGGGTATTCACATTTTAAGTAATTTTAATTTAGAGTTTTAGTAATCAGTTGTGAAATTTACAATGGCTAACTTCTCCCACCTTATTTTTTCCCTAGCAGAGCCTTGTGATTGTGTTTTAGCCAGGGAGCATGATGAGGTACAGTGTGGGCTTTACTGAATTTACAACACTGTAACGGAAGGGGTGCCCAGTAGAGCAGAATGTAGGCGGGGCTTAATTAGAAGCTAGAGAGAGACTGAAGGCCTATGACAAGAACAAATCAGTGTTTTTGATCATGAGACCTTGCAGAGGCTAAGCTGCTATTGTAACAGGAAAGCGGCACAAGCAATTGTCTTCAGAGGCCTTGACAAGCTGTAATACGCTCTTTGGGTCCTGGTTTATAAGAGATCTTTTGATGCTCTATTGTAGCACTGCCATCCTCTTCCTTCTCTCCTTTAAAATGGGAGAAAAAAAAACTATTCTTCTACTGTGGCTTTCCTTAGAAACATCCTCTATACCCTATAGACATGTAGACATTAAATAAAAATGGTTTAGAGACTGAAACATAATAAAATAGAGTCACTAAAGGCAGTAGGAGTTTGAATTCTGTATGATATTTTTCATGTTTGAATCACCTGGAGGGTTTTATATTGGATAAACTGTAAAGCTATATATAGCTTTTAACACAAAAGTCCAATAAATATATTATGTATGAAGATAAACCTTCCTGTGTCATTGAACTTATTTTTTAACTATATAAATTATTGAATGTTACTAATTACTAGAAATCAGAAAAGCAGGAATTGTTAAAAGAGTACTTATCTGTAAATATCTTTAAGATTGCTGACGTCCTTTCACTTTAGATTTTTCCATGTCATAAAAAAACAATGAAATAAATTCTACTTTGTCTTCAGACTCCTGTGTCATATATTATTGATCAGTAATTATCATTGCAACGGCATTATTGTTGCTCTTTTATTTCAAGTGTCCTCTTATTAGTTTGGCCTGAGAAACATTAGCTACAAAACTTAAGCTTATTTTTAGGCTATATCCTTTAATTATTTTACTACGGTGTAATTTCCTACCCCTTAAGACCAGTCACTGAGCAAAGAACAAGTTATGCCACACAAATTAAGCACATATTCTGCTCTCAGTGGGATGTAAAATCATGAGTAATTGTGAAATAATTACTAGTTTCCTCAGATATTGGGCATTCTTATTTGTTTAGTATTTTAAAATATACTGTTTTTCTGATGGAAAAATACTAACGTTCAAGTCTCTTGTATTTGTTAATGTTTCTTTTTTTTTTTTTGGCTAGTGAAACAATCACAAAGCTAAATTAAAATATATAGGCATTAGGAACTAAATTATGAGAAACTGTTTATATATTAAATGTGATAATAATATAGAAAACCTGATGCAGCATTTTGAAAAGTACATCTTATTGTGCCCAATAACAAAGAGCAGATATGTGCTAATGCTCTTCAAAAATACATCATTATCTTTATTAGTGTTTGATCTCTTTACCATACTCATTCATGAGAAATCCTCTTTTTCATCATGCTAATCTCAAATGCTACTACTAATAATAATTTTAAAATTATCCTTGATTGTAATTTGCTCTTCAAAATTCCTTCCTTATCTCCACATCTGTATGTTAGAACCCCTCATTCTCTATCCATTTATAATTTCAATTGTTGCAAGAGTTTATCTAAAAACAAAGAAAAGCATAAGAAAAACATAATAAAGAACAGCAACATTAATTACAATAAAATAACCTAACAATAGCAGTTTTCAATGGGAGGCTTGGTTCTATGTACATCATATGGTTTATCTAAGTAATTTCTCAAGTTCTCAAAAACGAAAAATGACAGCATCATAATTTGTACCCATGTTGACCACATGCCAAAGAAAATTTTATTAAACAAATGGCCAAAATGTCCCCTACAGCTCATATCATGCCCACCAAATTCTAGCTATGTGCTTATTCCTATTCTTAACTAAAACAAGTCAATTTTTCACATTCAGCAGATGACCACATTACTTCTCCCCTTTCTCCATATTCCCAATGCCTTAGTTTTCTTCAATTACCTCTCTTATCTCCATATTCAGAGTAGAAATTCTGATAAGTTCAATCCAATTAATGTATGGCATTTTCCAGACAAGTTTTCGGTTTAAGTCTCCTGAACTAAATCAGGTCAATTGTGTCGAAGGAAAAAATTTTGTTGCTGTTGTTTTGCAGTGTTGCATATTTAAGTGAATGCTATTTAGCTATCTCTGCAGAAGAACATTATAAAAGGAAATATGTCATTTTTTTAAGCCACAATAGGAACCAGATATAGGAAGAAGCCAACACAGAAAATTGCAGAACAAAGAAAAAAAAAGAACTTGGACCTGATGACAATCCTGACCTTTTAATCATAATGAACCTGCAGCTTATCCTACCACTGTTTATTCCCATTAATTTTTATAAACCACTTAAAGGATTTTCTGCCATCTTGACCTAAAAGAATCCTAATATCAAGATTTAACAATATGTTAGATTAATGTAAAGATGCTTTCTATTTCCCGGTATGTTTTAACTACCACTCATTAATTTGCACTGGCCTTTAATACTCTACATTCTGATTTTTTCTTTTTGTTTCCCATTCGAACATGCTACCTTACTGCACTCCCACATTTTCCTATGTCTGTTATCATCACTCTGCCTGGTATCTGTTGCACTTCTTGCTGTGATTCTCACTATTCATCTGTATCCAAACTCCATCTCCTCAGGGATTCTTTGAACTTTACTGATCCTTCAGCTTGATTCAGCTATCCTCAATCTGGCTATTGCTACTCACAACTCAACAGGACACCTCTCATAAACCTTCCTGCTAGCCATCAAACATTTCAATCATTTTAAAGTTAAAAAAACAAAACAAAAAAAAAAACAAAAGCAGATCATTTCTACATGACAGATTGGTAAGCTAACTCAGTTGCTATTCTTTGATCATTTTAGATATACTAAGAACATTATTTTATGTTTATGGATCTAAAGTAGAAATTCGGCCAGCTGGGAGTAAAGACAGCATCTACTTATAAAGATTTAAAATTGCAAAATGGATTTTAAAAATATATATGTGATAAATAATGTTAATAATGACTATTTAATTTTGATTTACTTGTTTTATCCTATAAAGCAGAAGCTTTATACTAAAGTTTTGGTTTTAGAAATGTTAACTACAGTAGCTATTCTTGATATTCTTGATATCTCAATTCTTAAAAATATCTTTTTGGTCACTTGTTCTATTCATGTCTATTTTTCTTTCTAAATAGTGTGCATTATCTTTTCATAAGATCCATAGACTCCTATAATTTTTTTTCTTATTATAAATTCTTAATTCATCCTTTCATTGTGGAATATTTCTTTATGGCTTTATTATAATTAATAATTAAATTTAAAAAGACCCCCTTTTGAGTCTCACATTAAAAATACACTACAGTTAAAAACATAATAAAATAAACATTAAAATGGAATAAAATATTTAAAAGCTCAGCAAACTAACATCAATAAACCAATGTGAAGAAACTTTTTTCACCCAGACTGCTGAGAAGGAAGCCAACCTGTAATCACATTTGGCGGTTCCTTATTTCAAAGGAAGATGCTTCTATTTAACTGCTTCCTGCTTTTGTAAGCTTTTATTTTTCTCAACTGTTATTGGTCATTCTGTTTTCTGAGGAATAAATTTTTTAAAAATTTCTGGACTTCAAAATATCTGAATGGAGAGCCTATTCCTCAAACAAAATCACATTAGTAAATGTACTTAACAATCTTTTAATAGCTAAATTGGATGACTCTCTGTCTGGCTTTATTTGACTAGATCCAATTTAACTGATGCCTTCAGCATAATTAATCAGAAAATGCACTTTAGTGAATACCATCATTTCATGTCTTGAGGATAGTGCTAAATGGACTGGTTTTGGTATCTTGGGTCTTGCTTGTCATTCACATGACCACCCAGTTTTATTTTACTCTTCTTTCTGAGATACAAAAAATGCTGGTATAAATGCTCTGTAAATTGATATACATTGTTTGAGTTGACAGACACAGTGTTTGATGTGTTTTCCTCTTTACCAAAAGAAAAAAATCAGAAACTTATTAAATGTCAAGAAAGGAAATAAAAATCCCTAGAGAAGAAAAATAGCATATTTGTATTGTCTTTAAAAATTAGAGATACAATATTTTTGCAGTGGAAAACTACAATTAATGACATACCTCAGAATTGGAAAGACATCTGTTTATAACTTTGTCCCATGATATTTATTTGTATAATATGAGATGAAAATTAAAGTAGAAAAAACTTTACCAACAAGCTGATTCAAACATGTCCAAATTAGGTTACTTCTTACTCTTTCTCCAGTAAAATCCAAACCTCTTACTTTGCTCTCCAGACACACTAGTGGCCACCCCTGTCTCAAGTTACAATTCTATTATTTATATATTACCCCTGAAAATTTCTATTTTTATTTCCAGTTGAATATTTCATGCTATCATCTCTAAATCTTAATTTTTACTCAACCTCAAGTGTCAGGTAATCAATTTTTTTTTTTGCACTCTTTGATAGTCTGGAAACACACACAAAAAACTGTAATTATTCACTTATTCACTAAATAAGCTAATTAATTAATTACTAATTAAATACCCAGGAAATTACTAAATAGAAAAATATGTGATATACATATCACTTATTTATTATAAATAATTGCTTATTAACTAATTATTGGTATAGCATGTTAATAGTACTATTATTATTAACATTATCATTATTATTCTGTTTCTATCACCATTGTTCAGTAAGACTGAACTGAGGAGACCTACAACTAACATGGCAAACTGAGAAGACCTAATACTAACAGGACAAATGTGAGATACAGATAGGGAAACCTGGATTTGAAAAACATCTCTCAAAATAAAGTTCCAAAAAAAGGCTGACAAATTAGTTGAAAGCTAAGACGTTTTTTACAGAAGCATATACATTATGTAATTAAGTTAGGTTTATGTGATCTCTGAAGAATAAAAGTGCTATGAAGGCATGCTGTAATAGTGACATATGGTGGCATGACATACCTAGAACTCAAGAGTGACTCAAGGCCACTCATTCAAGGTCGTGTAAATGGCATATATAAACAATAAGTCCCACTTCATCCTCTTGAATTCAAGATGAAGCTCTTAAAATTATTGCTTATAGTAATCACTTGCATCTCAGCATGCAAATTTTCAACATGTGCTAATTATTTATGTAACTAATGTCAAAAATTGTGCTTTTTCAGAATTTTCCATCCACTTCAGTAAAAGCATGTTCTTTTAAAAGAAAATTATTTCATTTGATCTTTGAAATTTTAGCAAACAATTTTAAAAAAAACTGCAGATATAATCAAAGGAGTCAAGATTAAAAGTGTTGGTGTTTTTGTTTGTTTTGCTACACTTTAAGTTCTGGGATACATGTGCAGGTTTGTTACACAGGTTTACACTTGCGATGGTAATTTGCTGCACCCATCAACTTGTCATCAAGATTAGGTATTTCTCCTAATGCTACCCCTCCCCTATTCACACACCCCACAACAGGCCCCTGTGTGTGATATTCCCCTCTGTGTGTCCATGTGTTTTCACTGGTCAACTCCCACTTATGAGTGAGAATATGCAGTGTTTGGTTTTCTGTTCCTGTGTTAGTTTGCTGAGGATGGTGGTTTCCAGCTTCATCCATGTTCCTGCAAAGGACAGGAACTCATCCTTTTTTAATGGCTGCATAGTATTCCATGGTGTATATGTGCCACATTTTCTTTATCCAGTCTATAATTGATAGATATTTGGGTTGGTTCCAAGTCTTTGCTAATGTGAATAGTGTTGCAGTAAACATGTGTGTATGTGTCTTTATGGTAGAATGATTTGTAATCCTTTGGGTGTATACCCAGTAATAGGATTGCTGGGTCAAATGGTGTTTCTGGTTCCACAACCTTAAGGAATCTTCCACAATGGTTGAAATAATTTACACTCCCACCAACAGTGTAAAAGCATTCCTATTTCTCCACATTCTCTCCAGCATCTGTAGTTTCCTGACTTTTAGAAAACCTCATTGTCTCAGCCCAAAATCTCTTTAAGCTGATAATCAACTTTAGCAGTCTCAGGATACAAAGTCAATGTGCAAAAATCACAAGCAATCCTATACACCAATAACAGAGAGCCAAATCATGAGTGAAGTCCCATTCACAATTGCTACAAAAAGAATAAAATACCTAGGAATACAACTTACAAGGGATATGAAGGACCTCTTCAAGGAGAACTACAAACCATTGCTCAAGGAAATAATAGAGGACACAAATAGAAAAACATTCCATGCTCATGGATCAAAGAATCAATATTGTGAAAATGGCCATATAGCCCAAAGTAGTTTATAGTTTCAATGCTATCCCCATCAAGCTACCATTGACTTTCTTCACACAATTAGAAAAAAACTACTTTAAATTTCATATGGAATCAAAAAAGAGCCTGCACAGCCAAGACAATTCTAAGCAAAAAGAACAAAGCTGAAGGCATCACACTATCTGACTTCAAACTATATTACAAGGCTACAGTAACCAAGACAGCATGGTACTGGTACTAAAACACATATATAGACCAATGGAACAGAACAGAGGCCTCAGAAATAATGCCACACATCTACAATCATCTGATCTTTGACAAACTTGACAAAAACAAGCAATGGGGAAAGGATTCCCTATTTAATAAATGGTGTTGGGAAAACCGGCTAGTTAGATGCAGAAAACGGAAACTCGTCCCCTTCCTTACACTTTTTACAAAAATTAACTCAAGATAAATTAAAGACTTAAATATAAGACCTAACACCATAGAACCCTAGAAGAAAACCTAGGCAATACCATTCAGGACATGCCCACAGGCAAGGGCAAAGATTTCATGACTAAAACACCAAAAGCAACGGCAACAAAGGCCAAAATTGACAAATGGGATCTAATTAAACTAAAGAGCTTCTGCACAGCAAAAGAAACTATCATCAGAGTGAACAGGCAACCTACAGAATGGGAGAAAATTTTTGCAATCTATCCATCTGACAAAGGGCTAATATCAAGAGTCTACATGGAATTTAAACAAATTTACAAGAATAAAACAAATGACCCCATCAAAAAGTGGGCAAAGGAATTAACAGACACTTTCCAAACATTTATGCGGCCAACAAAACATGAAAAAAAAAAGCTCATCATCATTCATCATTAGAGAAATGCAAATCAAAACTACAATAAGATACCATATCACACCTGTTAGAATAGCGATCATTAAAAAGTCAGAAAACAGATGCTGGAGAGGATGTGGAGAAATAGGAACACTTTTACACTGCTGGCAGGAGTATAAATTAGTTCAACCATTGTGGAAGACAGTGTAGCGATTCCTCAAGGATCTAGAACTAGAAATACCATTTGAACCAGCAATCCCATTACTGGGTATATACCCGAAGGATTATAAATCATTCTACTATAAAGACATATGCACACATATGTTTACTGTGGCACTATTCACAATAGCAAAGACTTGGAACCAACCCAAATGCCCATCAATGATAGACTGGATAAAGAAAATGTGGCACATACACACCACGGAATACTATACACCCATAAAAAAGAATGAGTTCTTGTCCTTTGCAGGGACATGGATGAAGCTGGAAACCATCATTCTCAGCAAACCAACACAGGAACAGAAAATCAAACACCGTGTGTTCTCACTCCTAAGTGGGAGTTGAACAATGAGAACATATGGGCACAGGGAAGGGAATATCACACACCGGGGACTGTTGGGCGTTGGGGGACAAGGGGAGGAACAGCATGAAGAGAAATACCTAATGTAGATGACGGGTTGATGGGTGCAGCAAACCACCATGGCACATGTATATGTATGTAACAAACCTGCACGTTCTGCACATATATCCCAGAACTTAAAAAATAATAATAATAGACTTGCCTATAAAATTATACCTTGACTATGAGGGAATAGAGGTAAGGAACGAATTCTAGTATATTCATATAAATGTGCAACTGCTCTGTGTCTACTTCTTAAGCCAGCAGAAACGCAAAAGTTGGTATCAAAAATCAGCCCCTACCTTTAAGGAATTTATAGTTTGATTTGGAAAATAACATATAAAACAATGCACTGTGAACACTAATGTTACAAGGAGCAGATAATAGTTTAACTTGATATGAGAAGTGCCTGTCATTTCCTTTCCTATACACCAGTCCCTGTTTTATTTAGGGAACCTCTCGTGCTCCCTTCTTATCCACTCCTTCAGCCCAGTCAACTAAGGGAGTAGACACCAATCTCCAGGCCAAACTATCTACACCAGGATGGATGGCTTGCCTATACCAGGTCAGTTACTTTCCCAGGGAATGTATTGGGACTCCAGGGACTCTTGTTTATCTCCACTGGCTGCCTGAACTGTCAGATAATATAATCAGGCTTATGGACAGGAATGGATGAAGGGCAAGTAAGAGTAAAAAATTTGAAAAAGAAAAGAGATGCAGAAATAAGAAACAGGCAAACAAGCAACCTCAGAAAAGGTGTGAGAAGAGCTGTTTTGGTCATTCAGTGGCTGTTTTTCACTCTCAGGTGACTGTTCTTTCCTTCATTTTTACTCTATAATAAATCTCTACCCTATCCAATAACGTAAGTTTCTACTTAAGTTTGTTGGGGTGGGAACTATTCTTGCAAACAAATCATTCCTAAAACATAGATGCAGAAGAAAAGTAAAGGCATCTTGACATCAGATAAGAGCACAACCTAAGATACAGTGGTAGAAGGAAGAACATGCCATGTAAGATAATGCAATGTAAGGGGAAATGCAAAGTTAAAATGGATGATCTGAAATATATGCCCAATTATGGAAATCTTAAAACCAGAGGAATCTGTCATTGCTAGGGATTCATTACAGGTTCTAGAGTAGAGCAAATTTTATCATAAAAGTGGTATTTTAGGAAGATCATTCTGTAAGTGCTGCATAGAAAGGAGAACCCTCAAGTTATGGAGATGGGCAAATTATTAGAGTAATTGTGGTGTGGGATGGAAAAGAGACCGAATGCAAGTTCATTTTAAGGAAAGAAATGACAAAGGAGCCTTCTGAGAAATGTTAGCCATGTGATAAAGCATACTCTACACACAAGGTAAGAGAAAGAAAATGACTGTAACTTACAATTCTATATAAGGAGCTAATGTTAAAAAAAATTTCATTCATGCCAATATCATAGAAAATATCCAAAAGACTTCTACTAGTTATATTGATATTATGCCTATTATATAATACAAAGCATTCTATGTTACATAGCACAATAGCTATAATGACAGAATTATGCTTAAGGCTGATGAACAGGCACCATTAACAACATGTCTATTTAAAGAAACTGCTGCAATAACTTTGAGACTCTAACCTGAAATACAATTTACCTATAGTGGAGCATGGAATTGACTGTGCATTGCAATTGCCTGCTGAAGTTTCTCTTCCTTGGCTCTTCTACAGTGGCAAATCTGGAAAATAAATTTTTAAAAATACCGGTCACTTTTCCAAAGATATGCCTACTACTTTACTTCCTAAAGTATGACAGGAATCTTCTAACTTGTTGGCTTATTTTAAGTTTTGAATGTTGAAGATAGCTAATAATCTAATAGCTAAAATTATCAGATTATGAGCTAATTCATTTCATTAGCACTAATGTTATAAGGAGCAGGTAACAGTTTGAACAGGTCATGAGAAATGCCTATCATTTCCTTTCCTGTACTTCAGTCCCTGTTTTAGGGAACCTCTCATGCCCCCTTCTCATAATCCACTCCCTCAGGCTAGCTGACTGGGCAGAGGACCACATGACACCAATTCATTTTGAATTAGCTAATAAGAATTCATTGTTGAAGATAGCTAATAAAGATTAGCTATTCAAACTGAATGTTGAAAACAGCTAATGTTGAAGATAGCTAAGAATTTAATAATCAAAAAAACAAAACAAAACAAAACAAAAAAACACTTGCTTGGAAGTCAGGCTTTGCCTGCCAGCTTCTGGAATGTAAAATAAACACTGATCCTTTATATCAATTATGCGACTATATAACTTTAAATATCTGTGTTTAAAAAGTATGGACATAAGTTCTGCTACTGTTAACCAGGAAGATTAAAAGATACAAGCTTCAAGGCACAGTTATACAACATTAAAGAATAACAGACCAGAAATAAATGTCTTACTAATACTATAACCATAGGTAAGTCACTAAAATCTCTGAACTTGAATTTCCTCTCATGAAAAATGGGAATGATAAAATCCACCCCATCTGCCTTAACAGGAGTGAGTGAGTGAGTGTGAGTGTGTGTGTGTGTATGCGTGTGTATGTCACAGTTGTTTCATACAGCTTACTAACACAAGATTATTTTTAAAAGGTGATTATTTCAGACAAATTAGGTAAACAGTTTGGACTGTATTAAAAGGCAAGAAACTATTAAGTAGACTTTTGGATTTTTCTTTAAACACAACAGAAATATTAGAACAGAACAGAAACTGTTTCTCAATTTTTAAAAATGTCTTTTATAATCCCTATAGATTACTACCTAAACGAGTGGTAAACAAATCATTGAAGAGTAGATTTCAACTATTAAGACTAGACTTAGATTTACCAGCTGTATTACAGAGTGATACAGATACTACCATTTCTGAAACAGAACTATTTGATTTACCTGCTTGTATACTCAGAAAATGCAAGTCTAAAGTGATAGGAGGATGTTGTTATCATTCTCAAGAGGCTTTTCAGATTCCTCTCACAGCACTCAAAACTCCAGCTCAGTAATGTGCTAATGTTTTTCACTCATGAGTATGCTAAAGTAATTTGATATTATACTGTCAAAAAAAAATTGTTTTCTTCTAGATCAGCACAAAGTTTATTAGCCATTTCTGCTCAGCAGAGCCCCTTTCTAACCAGGACTATTCCTCTGACAGACAGGAAACAGCCACATGTACAGGCTCTCACTCTCATTTACACCAACTCACATCAAAAGGACATCTTAGAGTAATGGCAGTTGTCTAACCCGCTGGGTTCCCTGGGAATAGCTAAGGTGTGAGGCTGTCTAGAGTCCCATGACAAACCTTCAAAGTTTTAAGTTCCAGGAACTTGGTTTTTGCCCACGTCTACACACAAGGAATGGAAACCTTCCTTTCAGGTAAATAATCTATTGTACAAAAAACGGCGATGATATAATAGAGAAATAGCTAAGACCCAGTGCTTCTCCTCCTCTATAAAAATATCAGACTTATCCAATATTTGTCCTCAACTGAAGAGTATTACATACTGTTCTCTTTTCCATGAAGCTACTGAGAAAATCATCTATTTCCATTTTTCCCTCCAAGAAGTCTTCTGCAATATTATCAGATTCTTCCTCAGCTTCATGTGCAGCTACTTTCAATCTTGCCTGTAGGGCACTTGCACTACAGCTCTGAAAAAGAAAGCCAAGCACTACTTTAATTTATGATACACGTAAGAATTACTCACAGGGAAAGGAAGTTAGGTAGTGGTATGGAGAAACTATTATATGCCTTAAATAACCTCTTTTTGAGAAAATCTGCTATGTTATAATTCCACACCCAGGTCTTCAGCTTTTGGATAGCAGTAGATACCTAACTCAAGAGAAACCAATCTATTGGCTACAAACTACTAAAGGAGAGAAACTGGGCAAATCATTGTTCTCTCCTAAGGATTTAGGAACTAAATCATTGTGGTAGATACCTGCTAAGGAGACCACTAATGATCTCACCTCCTGATATTCCTGCCCTTGCATAATCCCACGCTTGAGTGTGGGCTGGACCTGATGACTCATTTTTAATGATTAGAACAAGGATAAAATGATGGGATTACATTTCACTAAAGTAGTGAAAGACTGGTACACAGAAAACTGTAAGATACTGCTATAAGAAACTGAAGGAATAAATTACTGGAAAGACATCCCATGTTTGTGGGTTGAAAGATTTAACATTCTTGAAAAGACATTGCTAACCAAAGCAATCTACAGATTCAATGCAATCCCTATCAAATCTTGATGGCATTTTTTGCAAAAACAGAAAAACCCATCCTAGAATTCACAAGGAATCTCAAGAGACCCCAAACAGCCAAAACCATCTTGAACAAAGATGATTAATATTTCCTGATTTCAAATTACTACAAATTTACAGTAATCAAAACTGTAGTACTGGCATAAAAACATTAAGAACAATGGAACAGAATACAGAGCCCAGAAATAAACTCTCACATATATGGCCAAATGATTTTCAACAAGGGAACTGAGTCCAGTTAATGGGGAAAGGACAGTCTTCAACAAATGGTGCTGGAAAAAACTAGATATCAACAAGCAAAGGAATGACGATGTATCCTTACCTTACTTAAATACAAAGTTTGATTCAAAATGGATCAAAGACCTAAATGTAGGCACTAAAACTATTTTTAATAATAGCCATCCTGCTGGGTATCGTGGCCCATGCCTGTAATCCCAGCACTGTGGGAGGCCGAGGCAAGCAGATTACTTGAGCCCAGGAGTTCAAGACCAGCCTGGGCAACACAGCGAGACCTTGTCTCTACAAAAAATATAAAAATTAACCAGGTGTGATGGCACGCACCTGTAGTTTTGGCTACTTGGGAGGCTGAGGTGGGAGGATCGCTTGAGCCTGGGAGGTCAAGGCTGCAGTGAGCTGTGATCATGGTACTGCACTCCAGCCTGGGCGACAGAGTAAGAAAAAATAGTAGTAACAGCCATCCTAATGCATTTGGGGTAGTATCTCTTTGTGACACATCACACACAGAAATGAACAGTAACGCACCATTTTCTTATTACCCTCACCAAAATTGGTTTTCTATCTTTACAAGTATGGCTCACATGGATATTTTATTTGGCTTTTTAAAAAACCATAGTAAAGCTGAACATATTTTCAAAAATTTCCAGTTACTTTTTCATTAAATATTTATTGAGTACCTACTACGTGCCAACCACTGGACCAGGTATTAGGTATACAGTGGAAATGAAATAAAACAGATTCCTCCATCACAGAACCAACGGTCTACTGAAGTGGCTTCCATATGTTAGAGTGTAGAAGATTCATCATCCCCAGAAAATCTTGAGTGAGAACACCTAGAAAGGAGCCTAGGAATCAATGTCTTGTGTGTGTCTTTTTAAAATTATTTCAAGAATCATTTCCAGCAATTCTTACATAAATATAAGGATCAGAATAACTGTTAAAGCAGAATCTTTACTGGCCATGTATGTTTCTCCTTTTGTCAGTTTCCTGTTTTTGCCTTTTGCAATAGAGCACTGGCATTAGTATTTGTTGTATATGCTAAAAATATTTGTTCCCCTTTTTTAACTTCACTTTTGATTTCATGACTTTTAACATATCCAAGTTTTCAATCTGTATAAATATGTCAAGTGTTTCCTTTTTGCTTGTATCTGTTTTATTATGTTAGAAAGGAGAACCACCATAATCTTAAAGAAAAAATCCTAGGAGGTAGTTGACTTTTTATGGTTTCCACTGAAGTAGTTTATCTGTAATACCTTTCTGTGTATTGTATGATCCAGTGATTGAACCTTTTTCTAACTGAATACTAAACAGCCAATTTTACAGTTTGCTGAATCCTAAATTTTTTCCAACTGCTATTCACATACACAAGTCTATTTTTGAACTGTATAGTCTGTTCCACAGAAATAATTTTCTCTTCCTACAAAACTACTATATTATTTTAAATAATGAAGTTTAACAGTGTATTCTGATGCTAGGAAAGGGAATATTTTTCATTTTTTCCTTTTGTTCAAGCTTTTCCTGACTACTTTTACCCATCTGATAGCTAAAGTTTCAGATGAACTTTAGAATATAGCTGTTAAGATTTAAGAAAATACTCTTGGCATTTTGATTAGAACTATATTAAATTTGTAAGTTATTTTGAGGAGAATGAAATCTTTAAAATACTGTATCTTTCATTCAATATTCTATGGTGCTCTAAATAGTCTTAGAAAATAGAAAACTCAACTCTTCTTTTATGACATTCAATAAAGTTTCCTAACTTACTTCATTGGGTTCACTTCTAAGTACTTTACAGTTTTGTTCCTATTGTAAATGAGTTGTTTTCTCTACTTCATTTTGCAATAGTAATTACGGAAACACAGGGGAAAAATTTCTCAGTTCTCTAGAATTTTGGATTATTTATTTTTGGTAAACAACTGTTTCGTTTCTTCTTTTATTTTATTCCGCTTTTTTTCATCTTGTCTTCTGCAGTACTAAGAACCTCCCAAGCAACGTTAAACAGCAGTGATCATGAGGCATTACTCTTATTCCTAACAATGGGATCCTGGAAATGTTTAGTCATTAAATGTGATGTTTACTGCTGGTTTCTCATATTCTTTTTCAAATAAACAATTTCTATTTTTAATTTGCTATGAGTTTGTATAAAGAATGATGTCGAATATTGTGAAAGCTTCTTCAATATTTACTAAGGTCAAATGTATATCTAACAGTACTTCAGTTGATTCTCACACATTTTCTATTAAAGAGGACTGTTTAAGTTAGACTCCTAATTATTTCTACTCATATGACCACAAGGAAGTTATTTAATTGCCCCATGCCTCAGTTTCCCTACCTGTAAATTGTAAAATGGGAAAAAGTAACAATACCTATTTCATAGGATTTGGTGTAATAATGGGCCAATATATGTAAATCGCTTCATGCTGTGCAAGACATATTAATTGTTCAATGTTAGCTATTGTTATTTCTTTATTCTGACAAATGACCATATTATCTGAAATTCATTATAAATTTATATTCTCCTTTACCATCTTTTTGGCTGTTGTTGGTTTATATCTATTTTATGTTTTACTTCATTGACTTTAACCAAAGTTCCTGATTCTAAAGGAAACAGAACATTGTTAACTATGATGTTGTTACTGATATGAATAAAGATATGTCCTCCATTTCCTTTTCATTTTTAAAGATTCATTTTTTTCCAGAAATATAGGTTGAATTTTATAAAATTCTTTTGATTTTCATATAACTGGATTTCTAGCATAAAACCTATTTGTAGCCGATACTATATATTTTTTAAATATTATACTTCTAAATTTGCTAACTTTTCATTTAAGCTTATTTGTACATAAGCTTACAAGTGAGTCAAAAGTTTTTGATGTTGTTGTTGCTAGGTTTCACTACAAGGGTTGCAACGGTTTCACAACTTTCCCAGTAATTTGTCAGGGCCTGTCATAATTTTCTGTTTTGGAAACAAATACACTCTTGTATGACCATAAATAATGTATGACACCTCATCACTGACAGCTATTCATCTATGTTTAAAGGCATCATGTCTTATAAGGTTAGATACCTCAAAGTTTCTGATGATAATGAAAGTAAGAACATGACTAATGCATATTAAGATTAAAAATTCTGGCCGGGCATGGTGGCTCACGCCTGTAATCCTAGCACCTTGGGAGGCGGAGGTAGGCGGATAACCTGAGGTCAGGAGTTCATGACCAGCCTTGCCAACATGGAGAAAACCCTTCTCTACTAAAAATACAAAATTAGGTGGATGTGGTGGCACATGCCTGTAATCCCAGCTACTCTGGAGGCTGAGGCAGGACTATGGCTTGAACCTGGGAGAAGGAGGTTGCCGTTAGCAGAGATCACGCCACTGCACTCCAGCTTGGGCAACAAGAGCGAAACTCCATCTCAAAAAAAAAAAAAGGAAAAAAAAATTCTATGGCAAAGGAAAAAACCTAAACAGCCTTACCTCACTAAGTTCATGCTGCCTTTGCATCTTCTTTTCAAAAGTAGACTTCATTTGTGTAAGTAATTCATACTAAAAGAGAAAATGAAAAGGATGCTTTATTCTATTTAAAAATTATGTAAATCTCTTCAAAATGATGACTAACTCACCTTATCTAAAACAGTTTGCCTTTTGGCTTCCAAGCTGGGCTCCAAAAGGAGATTTTTTCCTGTAAGATAAATCTCCAGTTTACTTCTAGGTAAAAAACAGATTTTTTTCAGAAAATTTGAGGTGAGAAGAGGGAAGACATACTTGCTAGTTCCTCAATACTTTTTACTAAGTCATCTTTGTCAGTAATAATTTGTTTTAGTTGAGGCAAAGTCAGAAACTGTTCTAGTAATACCTCCTCTTGTTCATTCATATCTGTGAGTTGTGACACACTAGAAACACAAAAGAAAAAAAGTGAATAAATATCAGATATCAAGTTTTTCTCCATGACAACTATTTATAATTTTTCAGCTTTATTTAGTTGATAGGATTCTAAATAATTTTCACATATACACATAAGGCAGCCAATTTTAACCTTAAAATCATGTGAAACATCAACCACAATGGAACATAAAGCAGTCTGTAATACATTCTCAACAGAATCTGTAAAAGTAAATTCTGGTCCAATGGATTTATCAATATTATCTACTTTCTTTAAAAATCACAACTGTGGAGAAGTGTTCAGAGTTATACAGTGACCTGAAATTAAAGACAAAGTAACTTAAGTAAAGAAAAATGTATAAAACTAGGGTTCTCCCTTATTCAGCTTAGATTTCTTAAAATAGGAGAGCAGTAATGTATTTAGAACAAGTAGAATTCTTGTTCTAAATTCTATTTGACTTAATTGCTTTAGAATACCACTTATTTCTTAAATTTCTCTGATAGGAACCAGACTGATATGTAAAATTTAAGCTATTTATTTCTTCCAAGCATAATATTGAACATACTAGTACTACACTAAATTTAGAGGAGTAAAAGTCCACAGACAAGCTAGCATTAGAAGAATTTCTTCTTAGCCATTTCATTGTATGTACTGATGGGAGGGAAACAGAACTGAAAAGAGGCAAGAATAGTTACTGTAACATTTTGGCTTGTCAAAAACTTTTATGTGAAACTGTTCTATCTAGTCAGCTTTAGACCAGTTCAGGGCCTTATTCCAAGGATGTGTTGGCCAAAATGTAGCCAGTAAAATCTCCCAAGACTCTAAAAGATAAATAGTCTCTGCTAGTATATACTGCCAGTTACTGTAGGACCAGTAAGAAAGGGTACATAAGCAGTCACTACAACTCTGCTTTAACCTCTGGGCCTATTTAGCTTACAGATGTGTGGCTGTCACAGGAAGAGTTATAGATATGTTTCTGTGTGTAGATGTGTATGTGTGTACATATATTCGTAAAATATTTAAAGAAAAGAAATAATGGAGGGCTAAACCAAAAACAAAAATGGGTATCTGTAGGGTGAGAAAACTACGTACAGGGAATATGGATGGAAGCAAATCTTATGTTTTACTATGGAACCACAGAAAAATGTTGGATAATTTGAAGATAATTAAAGAAAAGGGAAAAAAAGCAGTCTTTAAAATTCAAAGAAAATTGACTGCTTTAAAAATAAATAAACCTGTTTTTTCTAAGTTAGATAAACACCCAGAGAAAAATTATTTGAAGAGATTAAAAAAACAATAACAACAGTATATTCTGGCATGTCATATAGCAAAGACAACAGAACTGTAAAAAGCAAAAACAGGCCGGGCGCAATGGCTCACACCTGTAATCCCAGCATTTTGGGAAGCCGAGGCAGGCGGATCACAAGGTCAGGAGATCAAGACCATCCTGGCCAACATGGTGAAAATACAAAAACATAGTAAAAATACAAAAATTAGCCGGGCATGGTGGTGTGTGCCTGTAGTCCCAGCTACTTGGGAGGCTGAGGCAAAACAATTGCTTAAACCTGGGAGGCAGAGGCTGCAGTGAGCCGAGACTGTGCCACTGCACTCCAGCCTGGGCGACAGAGCGAGACTCCAACTAAAAAAAAAAAACCCCACAAAATAAAAAATTTTTAATAATTCAATAATCTTAGTAATAATACTGGTATTGTTATTTTGGAAAAGAACAAGTGTCCTTGAGAGAAATGGCCAACTGTAGGTCTAGAAGAAGAAATGTTCATGATGAGCCCATAGCATCTTTACTTCGTCAGAAATGATATAGAAGGCAACTTGAGTTTCTCACCCACCAGAATAACTTCTGGAGATGGATAGTGCATCAACTCATTACTGAGAAAGTTGATACTATAAGGGGAAATATTAAGCATTTTTCTTGTTCCTGTACGAGGTGTATTTCAGTGTAACTAAATATGTAGTTGATTAAGGCAAGTTCTTCATACAGTAATTCTGGTTAATAAATTCTGGTGGTAATGATAAAATCAGAAAATCGTATTTACAACCACTACTGAGTTAATGATGGTCAATGATTTCAGGTGCTTTAATCTGATATAATCTTAATGTCACTAAAAAAAGGGCAACCAGATCTCACTGCTGCTTTATGCGATGTAATAGGAAGCATGCACTAATTATGACATAAGGATTGGCAAAAGAATTGAACCTTGTCTACTTCTAGCCACCAGCAGCATAACCTATGGGAAATAGAGAAACATCTTCAAAGTTACCACAAGGAGACACTAAGGAAAAAATAGGACCTGGAAGATTTTATAGGGCAAATAATCAATTTAATAAATACACACTATGTATAATATATATGTATGCATATATGTACATGTAAATGTATTTATTCCCATATTTATGTGTATCTATATGTCTAAGTATGTGTGTGTGTGTGTGTGTGTGTGTAAAAAAGAAAGGTTGTAGAGAAATGGTTCATGATTAAAAGGAACTTAAGAGATCCACTATACAAATGCAATAGGTGGAACTTGTTTTGAATCCTGATTCAAACAAACTACCAACAAAAAGATTAATTATTAAGACACTGAAGAATTAAGGTAATATTAAAGAATTATCATTAATTTTGTTAGGTATGATGATGATGGTGATTGGGGTTATGGTTAAAAAAAGGAAAGAAAATCCTGACCTGGTAGAGAAATTTACTGAATAACTGATTGGTAAAAAGGATGTATTATCTGGTATTTGCTTTAAAATAACCGTGACTCATACCTACAGCCCTCCAAGAAGGCTGGATGGAAGGAGGCGTGAAGCACAGTGAGCAAAAGGGTTCATAGCTGTCGATGCCACATGATGGATACATGGATGCTCATCATACTAGTTTCTTCACCTTTTTTGTATTTTTGATGTTTTCATAACAATTATTTTAAAAAAATTTAAAAGCAAAAAAGATAACCTGATTAAATGAAAACGTCTACCTTTTGGGGTTACTGTGAGCATTACGAAGCATATTAACCTTTAACATGCATGCAGTATACTGTAAATATTAATTTATTATTACAGAAGATAACAAATCACTATTTCCTCAAAATGACTATAAAACATTGATGCAAATAAAGTTAAACTCTTTTTATTAGCTATAGGATTTCTCATGGGTACCTGGCTGTACATCTTTGATGAGATATATCCTAAAGACAAAAAGAACTGCAAAAAAAAAAAAAAAAAGGTTTAACTTCATTCACTTAGTAATAAGAGCCTTATCAGTATCACAAACTCTCAATGAGGGTATAAAGGATGCAATGCTTCCCAAAACTGAATGGCCAAAAACCATTTTCTTCATGAAGCATCTCAGAGAAGCAAAGTTCGGCTCTGTAAAAACACCCAATACCTTTTGATAACTTTCATCTATTTGTCTATATGTAAAGTTTATCTACTAACGGAACAATGGATGATCTAAAATAGGCCAAGATATATTTTGAAATTGTCAGGAATAATGTATTCAAAAATATTTTTCAAAGAATGCAGGCCACATGAGAGAAAGGACCTTGTTATCTTAGTAACTATGGAATCATTATAAAAATCCCTGAGTATGTACTAGTCACCCAATAAATACAACCATAGTACCTACTGATTTTTAACTTTCCCACTAAGACAACCATAATACTGTATAGGAATGGTGAAGATTTAAAAAATCAGTGACTTTAATATGGATATGAAATAATGGTCTGGTTTATGCTTACAAATAAAGTAGACAGTGTCACCAACTTTACTCTCCGGGTTTTTTACCTTAGTTCTGAGAGTTCTGGAAATGCATCAGGGACATCTGGCATCTTGTAACCAAAACCATTTTGGCTTGTCTAAAGAGAAGTTTTAAATGATATTATTGAATTTCAGCCATTTTTTTTACTGCTTTCAATTAATAATAAATGTCATCTTTAATGTACAGTATCCCATAACTGTTTTCATTATCATATTTTCATCTTCACATCTCACATGGCCTTAATCTCCCCTTCTTCCTTCAGTCTATCTTTTTTTCAGCGTAGTATTCATAGGATTACTTTTTTTTTTTTTGTGAGGGCCATGTAAGTATCTGTGTTAGGTAGAGAACTAGTAGTTCTCTTTCTTGTCTAAGTGTATGGCTGTAGATTTCACTGGTACACACGAATATGTTTTTCTGAAGTGAAAGGCACTTCATACAGAAAAGCAATAGTTTAACAACAGTCTGAATAGTTACATGCCTCAGTTCGATGAGACAGTAGGAGTAGATGAGCAATCGAGTAGCCACTGTTTGAATATATATGACTGTTTATCCTTGAGGACCCTTGAAAACTCCTCTTGTAATTTTGTTTATACTGCTAATTGTAATTTGTTCCTAACATTCATTAACACAATAAAATGAAAAGTTTTGGAAAAACAAAGTCCACTTGAGTTTATATATTCTAAATGATTATAAACTCTGAAACCAGTAATGTTGGATATAGTATGGTTTTATAATTGAGTACTACTATGGATGATATTCACTGAGGGTTATAATTGAAAGTTTTTTTTGCTCCTTTAAATGTTTTATGCCCAAAGTATTAATCTCTCCCTCAGTAACATTCCACATAGCAACAGTTAGCAGCTTAAGAACATAGAAGTTTTTAAGCCAATGGAACACTTAAAGCCCTCAGCATACTTCAGCAGACCCGTCAAAATGTCACACTGCTGCTCCCACATGATCATTTTTCTGCCTTTGCCCACACCCTATATGGCAGCCTGAGAGATCTGTAGGCAGCTTCACAAAAATGCCATCTGGTTTATACCCCAATGCCTTTGACAATGTTACTGGCTCTCATGTATCCCCGTTATTCTGGCAAATTAATAACAATCTTTCAAACTCTGGCCTCAAGCATAAATGCTTGCATTTGCTTACTTGCCTCATTTTTACTGAGCACCTACTATATTTATCATGCACTGCTGAGGTACTAAGAAAGTGGTGAAAAAAAATAGAATCATATTTTTTGTAAAGGCAACCTACTAGTTCTACCTTGGTCCCTAGGAGCACTGACCAGTCCCTTAACTGTGTCTACCAAAACTCTAGCTGTCTATTCTACTCCACCAGAACTAGAAGCTCCATATTTTAAATTATTAATTGTTGGTTATCTTTCTGAGTTTGTTACTTGAATTAAAAAATGTGATTTAATCTTTTTATATTTTGTGTCTAACTTAGTGGCTGGCACATGGAGGCATGTAATAAATGTGTGTTGACTGAATAAATGTTTCAGTGGCACAAAATGTAGATAACTGACAATACCAACCATTATTGAGGCATCCATTGCGGGAACAGGTAATGGCAGGTTTGAAAGGACGCCAAATGAAGGAGCAGCCGGCTTGGCTGTGGTATGACTTGTTGTTGAAGAAGAAACCGTGTCAGCAACAGATAAAGAAGTGATACTCCTGTTTGCTTCTTGTGGGGAATACGGAGAAAGAAATGGAAAGCCCTGAGAAGCATAAGGAGGCATCCCACTTGGGTTACTGTATAGGCTGAAGAGAAAAATAGAAGGTCATTAGATCAGATTTTGTGAATAAAACATGTCAAATTATTTCAAAATTGTTCTAAGTAACAATGATCAAGCACAATATTGATGAAATATTTTTACGGCCAATAGTATTTATTAAATTATATAACAGAATTAAATATTATATAAAGTGATAAAATATGACATCCCTCCCAAAAAAAGAATTGTAGAATTGTGGTTTCTACAAATATGATGAATGCTTTAGAAAGCATGTAATTCAACTGGTCAGAGTAGAAGTGAATAGAAAGGCCATTTTTGAGTTTTCAGCATTCTACTACTATCAATCAGTATCTCCACAGAGGGAATGGAGAACAATATTTAATCTAGAACATTTATTCAAGTAGAGGCTAATAACTTTCTCTATATTTGTCAAAATCTGACTAAAAGTCAAGACTGCTTTTCTAGAAAATTTTAAAGAAAAATTAAGTATACAGATGAGATTCTAAAATGTTGAAATGTTAAAACCATGCATATATAAACATACATGTATATTAGAGTCACACAGCATTATGTACTTGGGATTCAATCAGTGAACAATATACTCAATATTTATTTTTGCAAGCTAACAAATAGTTTACACTTAACATTTTTACCTCTTAGCAAAGTTTAAAGAGAACTGGAGCATAAAAGCATTAGAGTAATTCAGACCGAGATCCAGACTGAGAATCATCTAAATACCAATATGTGAATAATACAGTGAGTTTATATGGAGCAGGCACTCTCATCTAAAGGATAAGGGACTTACAGTTATGTTTTAAATATTAATGTAATACTAACAACTAAAATGTTTCCCTTTATATTGAAACATGTTTCAACTTATAATTTTTTTATGGGAGTACTATTTCCTTTAATGATATAAATTAACCTGAGTTAGAAATGTTGTGGGAAGAAAATATTTGTTTTTCTTTTGAAATGTATATGAATGACACTAAACTGTACATGGAAAAACAAGCCAGAGTAAAAAGAAAGAAGCCTGAAAAAAGAAGGTACAGAAATATTAGCTCTGTCTTAAAGCAAAACAAATTATAAAATCCTGATAATACAGAAAATTTATAGCATACTACTACTGAATGAACAGGTTGATCAATAGAACTAGATATAAAATCCAGAAAAAGCCTAAACATATATAGGAATTGGGATATAATAGAGATAGAATCTCAAATAAATAAAAGATAGAATAATCAAAAATAGTATTCAGACATCTGGGAAAAAAAAGTTGGAGCCAGATCCTCATTTTAACACAGTAAAACAATTTAATGGAATGAAGTTTAAGTTTTTTAAAAGAGCCTGGAACAAGACATCATCGAGAAATTATAACACTGGGGTAGGAAAGGACTTTCTATGATCCCAAATTAAGAAGCCATTACAGAAAATAATGACAAATCTGACATTTAAAAAAATCTGTATGACAAAGCCCTTTATAAGACAAATAACAAATTTGGGGGGAAACTTCTTTCACAGACATAGGGATAATTTCTCTACTACAGAAAGAATTCCTACAAACTGATTAAAAGACTAAAAACCCAAGAGCAAAATAGAGACTAGGATAGTATATACATGTTACAGAAAAGGAAAATAAAAAATATCTAAAGTACAGGAAAAGATGTTCAATTTAGCTATTAATAGTAAGATAAATACAACTAAAATTATACTAATGCATTCTTTGCTGTCTATCAGCTGGCAAAGATCCACTTCGTAACATACTATTTTGGCAAAGGGCATGGGGAAATAATACATTGTATAGAAACAGAAACTGGTACAAACTACTCTGGAGGGCAATTTTGCAGTATTTGTCAAAACTACAAATGTGCATTACACTTCTAGAATTTATCCAACAAATAAGCTCATAGTTGGGTAAAACATTATTTTAAAGATTATTTAGTTGAGCAGTCCTGAAGGCAATGAAGAAGGATGGGCTTTTCAGGGAAGATTAGAGAAAATGAAAACATCTATCAGTCTTGTTAAAGGAATTATATTACATCCATAAAACAAATACTTTGTGGCCATAAGGAATAATGAGGAAGTGCCTTAGTATTAACATGAAAAACTTTCCAAAACCTTATCATTTAGCGGAAAAAAAATTTAAAAAAGCAAGGACATAATATGCTACCATTTATATAAAAAAGGGGGAGAATACAATACTACAAATATTTTCTTGTAGATTAATAAAATAGCTCAGGAATTATATATACACAAACCCAAATAAATAACTTTTAGATGCAAATGAAAAACACTAAGCTGCAAGGGAAAAAGAAGTGGCACAGAGATGTTCTCTATACTCCTTTATACTTTTTGAATTTTGAGCCAGGTGAATATATGACCTACACAAAAATTAAGTTTTCTAATCAGCTTGTTCATTTAAAAGGATGGCTCATCTTTATCTTAAAACTACTTTTATCTAAAGGAATTAGTGTTACGTACGTGAACTAACCTAGAAACAATATAACCAACATGAGCCAGTATTTGTAATATCCTTGAATTCAAGTCAATAAGACTGAACCAGTCTGCTTTATTTTGAACTCAGTAGCAGGTAAAACCCACAAAAGAAATGCATCAAACTTGATTTTTAATAACATGTACTATATCCTGGAACTTATCTGAAATGAAAACAAGTAAACTTGTCAGTTTGTATTTTCAAATAAGGTACATGAGTTTATATCCAATCCTATCACTACATAAGATAGGAAATATGGTTAATACACTTTTTATCCAAAAATAAGAACTCAGGACGCTAGAACATAGATAAAAGAAAGACAAAGATGAGTGGGAGAGGGCTGAGGTACCTGGAAGTGGACTGCTGCCATGATGACAATGACAACAACCACCACCTAAAATGTGGGCGCAGCTTTGGGACCAAGCAGAGGTAAAGGCTGGAAGTCCCCTCAGAAGAGTATGAAGGACTAATGGGCCTCAAAGAGGCTGTTAGGAGGAGCCTGGTGGGCCTTTGAGCATATGGTCATTGGAAGAGCTTTGTGTTAGTGGAAAGTTTACCAACACTGCTGCCTGCAATAATATGGAAAATAGAAAATCTACTTATTGAATTGCATGATCTAGCTAAGGAGATTTCCAGGCAGTGCTGAGAGTGCCACCTAATTTCTAGCTGGCTGTAGTAAAATGTGAGAGGAGAGAGAGAAGTTAAAGAACTGCGAAACATAAAAGAGATGAGATTTTCTGGATTTGAAAATAAAAATATCTCTCATTCCTAGCTTCCTTAAGATTCTCAAATTAGGAAACAGGTTTAAAAGCAAACTGAAACCCAGCATGGGCTAGAAGATCCTTTGTTAACACCTCTGAAAGAAACAAGATGGAGCCTGAGAGAACTGTCTAACAGAATAACAGCCATTTAGGGCTTCAAATAATCTTAAGGTCATCATCTCTCAGTAGCCTCAATGAAGCCCAATAGCTTATCTGGCAGAGCTTTGTGGGTGTTGCTTTTAATGAAATGAATGAAAATACTGATTCGGTCTTGTTGGTTTCGAAGAACATCTTTATTTCTGCTTTCATTTCATTGTTTATCCATTTGTCATTCAGGAGCAAGTTGTTCAGTTTCCATGTGATTGTGTGGTTTTGAGTGCTTTTCTTAATCCTGTGCTGTGGTCTGAGAAACTGTTATGATTTCCATTCTTTTGCATTTGCTGAGTGATTTACTTCCAATAATGTAGTCAATATTAGAGTCGGTGTGATGTGGTGCTGAGAAGAATGTATATCCTGTTGATCTGGGGTGAAGGGTTC